>JAQMYF010000010.1:16461625-16477195 GCA_030014195.1 Neosilurus mollespiculum | reverse complement strand
CACACACACACACACACACACACACACACACACACACACACACACACACACACACACACTCACACTCACACTCACACTCTCAGGAGAGATTTGGAACAGCCAATTAGCCTACTGTACATGTTTTTGGACTGTGTGATGGAACCGGAGTACCCAGAGGAAACCCATGCAAACACGAAGAGAACATGCAAACTCTACACAGAAACACCTGAGACGGACATGCTAACCACTGCGCCACCCCAGTAATGATGAGGACATTTTTAGATTTATAATTTTATTATTGTTTTAACTTAACTAAAAAAATAACGTTTGGCCAATTTGTTTGAGCCCCAAAAGGTCAAAATTTAAAAATTGTACTATCCTTGTGGGGACATTTTTTGGCATCAAAAGAGTATTTAATATAACACACACACACACACACACACACACACACACACCTTCACACAGTCACAGAGCAAAACCAACACATTTCCACAGTAGTACACGTATTTAACACTTGCAACAACCAGAAAGATTTGAAGATTATGTTACGCCGGTACCAAGAACAGATAGACCCAAATGCAGGACAGAGACGATAAGATCAGGATAAAGTACAAACAAGGATCCTTAATTAGGACACAGAAAACGTGGAACATGAACACTATGGATATACGGCTGGATCGCGGTGCGTACACTGAGATACGTCTTCTCTCTATGACGACGCAAGCTCTCTCCGTGAATACACAGCGCTCATACAATGACGGCCCAAGACAATCTGGCAATCGGGACAAGGTAAGCGGCCCCCTTTTATCCTCCGGTGGGGATGAGGAACAGGTGAGCTAATCAGGGCGGAGCCTGTAATCAAAGAAACACACACACGGGAGAGGAGAGAGCAAATCAAACAGAACCGACATGACTAAAGCCTTCGGCGGGACCTCACAGATTATCTATGACCCAGCGTCACCTTACAAATCAATGTTAAGATGACTGCATGATGCTTTCCACACATATTCATCCCTCCATGAATCCTGTAGTTAAAAACAGGGTGAACATGCAAGAACAGCCACACATATGAGGACCTACTGTGGAAGGCAGATATACACATTCCAGAAGACACACTGCTGTAACTGCAGCTACAGTAGGAGAATATGTAACCATGAACACTTATGTAACCATGAAATGTCTTTTTTTTTTTTTTTTTTTTTTTTTTAGCCAATTAACGTTTGTGTCAGCTACTGTGTGAATCAAGAGATAAAATGCCAATTAATTCTATTTTGGGTCAGGAAGGGAGAAACTTATGCAAGCCAATATTACCTTTTAAAGTTTTTATTTCACATGATAACACCAATAGTTTAATAAGCATTACTGAAGAATAACACCGATTTATTAAGAAGCTATCCAGGTTATAAATATGATAGCAGAGATCTTGAGCATAGTTCTACAGGCATGGAGCACATGCCAAGCCTATTGCAAACTTAATGCTGATTGGCACCACAATAAATACGGCTGCCCTTCACAAAGTTTCCCATCTATGTTTTGTGTAACACCAAGTTCCTTTTAAAGACTCAAAGAACTGAGCTCACATTCAAGGTAAAAATGTCATATTTTCTTTACAATAACCAACAAACATTTACATTTTAAAGGATTGTTTTGGGTCTCAGAGGTGTAGAGGTGCAGGCAGGGAATATGGACATTTGAGGACTGATTTTTTTATTGGTTCTCTGTGTGGAGATGTAATCAGTCCTTTGTTCTCAACAAAACCCCCACCCCTCACATAGACACACACACACACACACACACACACACACACACACACACACACACACAGACACACACAGACACAATCTCTGTAGCAATATGGAGCATGTAACATGGATAATTAAACTAACATGACAAGTTTCATTTACAAGATACAAATGAATCACCCATTGAAAGGCGGAGAACAAAAATAATTAGTGTTAACATTTCCATCTTTCACTTTAGAACGACTTTGGGAAATGCAGGGGAAATGTATTTATTTCCTCCTTAAAGGAGTTGTGCTACTATTATAACACCAGCCTCTGACACTCTGCCTACATTTTTATATTACATTAAAACTGGAAACAATCATTCGGATTCTCTGACCTATGTTGCACTCAAAACAATACAACACACTATTTTATGTTTTACCTCATGAATTCTCATCTTTTTCTTTTCTTTTAAATAATCACTTTAAACTTTGCTTCTTGCAACACATTTAACATGTGCAACATGTACGGCGGAATAGTAAAGCCTTTTTTATCACTTTTTAATGTTGTCATACCTTCTCATAGCACTTAAAATATGTTTAGTGCCTATAGAAAACCAATGATGAAACTTTCCAAGTGCAATTTGATCTATTCTCCCTGTAAACAGGTTTTAAGGTGTGCAACAATACGGGGTCTATGATGCATTTTTCCACTTTAAAATACTCTACACATTCTCTATGATGAACAGATCAGGACCGCAGGTAGGCAAGTCTAGCACCCACTCCCTCTTTTTTCGCAACTGTGCTTTTGAAATGTGTGTAGAATGTGGTTTTGCATCGTCTTGTTGAAATATTCATGGGCGTCTCTGGAAAAAAATGTTGCTCCAAAATCTAAATGTAGTTTTCTGCATTAATTCTGTGCCACCACAAAATAATAAATTACCTTTGCCAAGTGCGTTGGCACAACCCCATACCGTGACAGACACTGGGTTTTGGACATGTCAATAAAAATCTGGATGGTCCTTTTTGTATTTGGTCTTGAGCACATGACATCCATTCCTTGCAAAAAAACAAAAAACAAAAAAAAAACAACCAACCAAACACACAAACCAAAATACAAACAAACAAAAAACCCCCCCTGGAATAATGATTAGTCTGAGTTAGTCTGAGAATGATACGCATTTCCACTATGTGATGGTCCGTCCCAGATGCCCCCAAGCCCAGAGAAGCTAACACCGTTACCATAAAGCTTTCTTCTTTCACTCCAAAGATATTTGAAAATGAAAATTGCTAAGTGGGATTAAATAGCCATAGAAGAATTACACTGACACTGCCTTGGTATCAGGGAAAGGTTACAGTCCAGTATTCCGACAGCCCACTGGTTTAACATCCCACTGGTCTGACAGTTACAGCCCATTGGTCCAACAGCCCTAACCTAATCCAACTGAACTGACTAGGGTACCCAACTGATTTAAGCAAAGTGCCCATCTAACATGAGTAGGGGTGTCAAAAGAGCCATAACCCTCAGGCGAAAACTTATCTGTAAAATCACTTACATTAAATAATGTAAATTCCACCATAAAAACATTACATTTTATATAATTTGTACATTTTTTTTTACATTTTTTGTTAAATTAAGGAAGGATATTAAACTTCACACAAAAAAAAAATTAAATAAGATATTCAGATAAAAATGTAATTATCTGAATTATAGTGAAATATTATTTAGCTTTTTTTTTTGATGATTCCAAGATCTTAAATCTAAGATTATTAAACCGATTTTTCAATATTAAACTTACTTATTCCAAAATATATTGTCAAGTTAAATTATCTGTCAATTCACTGGTATTTAGTAATTTATCCCTCAAATCCAATGTCAATTTCTTGTATTTTAACTAATCCTTTTAAACGTGCATCTGGTTTTATTTCTGAAAACATGCTGTCAGTTTAATGTGCATCTCTTATGAATCCTGTTGAATAAACTTCACTCTAAATTCAAGAGCCAGTGACTTTGGGGTATGTTAATAATTACTGGAGTCTGATTTGAGCTTTGCATACTTATTTTAATCTTTCGTAGACAATGAAATCATTACACTGCAAAATATATTTTTTCAAGAAAGCGAGTAAGACTAATTGCTGGCTGCTCATTTAAGGTGAATTTATCCAGAAACAAGCACTTTTAACAATTATTTTAATGTAGAAAAGTCTCTTATTTCAGGGGGAAATACCTCCTGCAAAACTCATGAAACTAGCATAAAATTCTAGCCACTGAAAAACTTACAAGACAAAATTTTTCATAAATCCTTAAAGGTGCACATTCACTAGTAAATAGCGTATGTGTTCTATCTTTTATTATCAATGCAAAGGTTTTCTGGTGAAATCACCCCAGGTTATGGTCTTAGTAGCTCTTATTCACTTGTACTTCATCTTGTTTTGGACTGTGTGAGCAGACGAACGATCTTGCACATGCGTGACAATTTGGCAGTGCAAGACTGATTCAAAGAAACTGGAAAAATCTGAGGTCAAGTGTTAAGAAACAGAAGGCATATGATTTGCAGGGGCGATTAACACTCACATATGGGAGAAAGCAAATGGTTTCAGAAAGATATTGTGGCCAATTCTATTTGATTTCCAAGAGATAACACTGTATTTCATCTTTATTTAATATACCTGGGAAGTGGCACTTTCAATCAACTGCAGTGTAAGTATTTTGTATTGATTTGCCTGAACTGCAACATGAAAGTTAGTAGTTCAGGTTTAAAAGTTCAGATCACTGACCAGAAGACTGTAAGTCTGATGGCAAGATGTCATTGCTTGGCTTACAACTGTCTGAGTGTTCATGTGCTAAAAAAGCTGCTAAGCTAAGCTGCTCTGGGAAAAGGGTGTCTGACAGATGCCATGAACATATATTTCAAGACTTTTTAATTTTGACTGTAGTGATCTTTTAAAAATTAATATGCAAAAATAAGATAATTTTGCTTAAAGTGAACAACTTTATCCAAAAACATTTGCATTGTACTTGCTTCCAACAAGCCACATTTACATATTAATTTCTGTCTAGTTTAAAGTTCTGTCTAGTTCTGGGTTCTGTCTAGTTCTGTCTATCTGTAAGGTCTGTCTACCTCTAAAAACCTATTAATGGGTTAAATAAATCTCTTAAGTAAGAGAGTAATATCTTGATAAGAACTCCTGTATAACTAGCATAAAATTCTAGCCATAGTTTAAAAAAAATAATAATATTAATTTTGTTTATTTCTTTTTTTTTCTTCATGTAGTGCATATTTTGCACTGAACTCTAAGACATAGCTTGTGCTTAATGGAAACTTTGTCATTAGCCCAATCATATGCTAGAGAAAAATGCAACAGCACGGCAAGGCACAGCAGGGCTGAGACTGAAATAAAATAGCTATGTTATCATTAGAATCCTCAGATATAAAATAGCTACAGGCTACTATTGAATATTACAAGAGTCCATATTTCTCACACTCTGAGATTCTAGCATGGGATCTGTCAGATTTGGATCTTAAAAGAAAAGAAGAAAAGGAAGCTGGCAGCTAAACTGATATTAACAGACAGGTGGATTAACAATTCCCATGACCTTATTAGTGCATATTTAACTTGGTTTCAAAGAACCGAGATGGAATTACATCAAGAGCCAAGCAATACAAGCTGCTCATTTCATAATTCCCAGTATAGCTGAATACTTGATTCTGATTAGTCTGACGCTGTTGATTAGTTTTCACTAACAGCAGCACCGACAGCAGTTTCAGCTCTACAGGAAATTAATTAATATTGTATTAATAAGTCTAATCTATTCTTTACGTAGTAACTTATACTTGTATAACAGTTGTAACCTTGTATGGTTTAAGTTGTTGGAATACCAAAGGTATTTGGATACCTTGTATCCCTTGGATGTGTATTTAGCATTTTTAATGCAGTCTCTGGTACAGGGCTTTGTAACAGGCAGATGTAAAGAGGTATGTTTAAATTTTTCAGTACAAGAAAGTCAGCATGGCTGACATTGCACTTGATGGTTTCTCAGTAACATTACAAGCTGCCTTTTTTTTCTTTTCTTTTTAAATTTTAAGTGTGAGAACGACTGTTTATCACTGCTATGTTATAATAACAAAAATTGACTTGTTTTCCAGATGCTCTGCAGCATAACATGTAACTATGAATTGATTTAAAAAAAAAAAAAGTACAGTGTGTTGGTCATTATTCAAAATAATCGTTAGTGTTGGCAAATTGCTGAGGTATAAAGGTATAAAAAAAAAACACCTCGGCTGTCCACTTTGCATATGGCTGTATTACACCGCTTGATTATTTTCCTAAAACAGCACACTCTATCCTATTTCAAAATGAATATCTTATTTACTTCTTCAGTTAGCTCATTAATTCAGCAACCTTTCCCCAATTAGCTCAGTGGTGTTTTGTACGATCAATGTAAAATAATAATAATAACAATAATAATAATAATAATAATAATAATAATAATAATAATACAAGCTGGCAAATTATTAACTCAGTAGCCATTGTCTCAAAATTGAGCATTCACCATAATTAAAAAAAATAATAATTAAAATGAAAAATAGGGTCGCGTGAGGCTGGCACCCATCTCGGTCGACTCTGAGCGAGGGCGGGGTACACCCTGGACAGCTTTTTTTAAACTATATTGTGCTTTATCATTTTCACGTAAACTCTCAATAAATTTATTGTTAATGTATAGATTCAGACAGTGCCTAAAAGTGGAGCACCCAGTATATATCTCAGATGTGTGTCTGAGCCTGGGTTTGCTTCTCGCACCTTTCCTTTTACTTGCTTTTACTCTCGCAATTTTCCACTTTCATGTGTATCACCTCTCAGTTTAAGGATCCATTTAATGAGTTCATGGTTGTCTGCCTACCTGAGTTAGATTGTGTGAATTTTATTCTCTGAGTGTCTGAGTGGTTGTATATGAGCCTCTATTTTTTAGGCAGCAGTTTCATTATTAATAATATTTTTGTTGTTGTTGCTTCCCATCGTCAAGTGAACAATATATAACAGTCAATCAGCATCAACTCAGCAATGCAGCAGCCTTATTGGATTCCCTGTGATGGCCATGCATGGACACCGTATGGACACAGGACAACCACTCAAGACATATTCCATGACTATGGTGACCTGCTCACGAGCTCTACTATAATCGAACCCCTCTAAGTATTCAATAGTCACACATTTTTTAAAAAGTGACTTCTATAAATCATGTGCTTCAGGATTTATCTATGCAGAAAATGTGTTCTTTTAGTCATAAGAGCCAGGGTACATTTATCATGCTGAAACATTTAATCCCTACAGGTCTCATTCCACCAACATCTGGGAGATAAAGATTTACTGCATGAGTGTACGGTCCCAGACTCACACTAGATTAAATCTAATCATGGCCTAAACCTGTGCTTTTTCATCTATTCGTTTTGGACTAGGATTAGGTATTATTTGTGAGAAAGCACATGTAAATTGTTATCCAGGAATTCAAATCAATTATAATAATGATACATACCACAAGGTGTGATTCACATTTCACTGACAAGGTTTTTTTTTAAATGTCAGCACATCTATTCCCGAAATTCCTGCTTTCTACAGAAATTCTATTCCTGGTTTTGAAAGTATTTTCATGTTCCATGTACAGCCAGATTCTCATAAATTCTCTTCCCCACCACACACACACACACACACACACACACACACACACACACTCAGTAGTGCTGTCACTGAACCGTCAAGTTATGTGATATAAAAAAGTCTATTAAAGTAAGAAGCCATCACAAGATCTTCCACCAGGAGTTTTTTTATGAGTCTGTTTTCAGGCCAGACATCATTCACATTTACAGTCCTCCAATGCAATTTGTCCTAAAATCAAAGCAACAGTTTTTCTTGCTCTGTGCGGAATGAGACATGGTTTTAATTTCTTGACAGGGAAAAAAGATTTACCAAAAGAGTTTGGTGAGCTAGCTTTAAAATGCAATGGTTACTACAATGGTGGCATGATGGCATAGTCATAGACAGATCCAGCATGTTTTTTTTTTTTGTTTTTGTTTTTTTTTGTGCCAAGTGTTTCCTAGATCGGATCTGATGTAATAGGAATTACAGTTTTACATCTAACAGTTTCAAACACTATCAGGGATAAAATAAATAACTTTAGTTTGTTCATTCATTTGTTCATTTGTTTATTCATTTGTTCATTCATTTTTCACCGCTTATCCAGGTCTGGGTTGTGAGGGTAACAGTCTCAGGACCTCACCTCACCACTTCATCTTGCTCCTCTTGATGCAGAGAAGCAGTGGCTCTACTCTGAGCTCCTCCCAAATGTCTGAGCTCATCTTAAAGGCTGAACCCAGCAATCCTGTGGAGGAAACTCTTTCTGGCCGCTTGTATTATGATTTCATTCTTATGGACACTATCCACAGTTTGTGACCCTAAGTGTGATACCTATGACATCTTGGGGACATGGTGATAAGCCTTTTCCAAATCCACAAAACACATGTCATCTGGTTGGCCAAACTCTCGTGCCCCATCCACTGACACTGAATGTTCTGGGACCAGCGTGCCTCAAAAAACAGCAGGACACGTTGCTCATATCTCCCTTCTCTCGCTCTCTCTCGCTCTCTCGCTCTCTCTCTTTATCACAGCTTTCTGAGCTTTAAAGTCAGTAATGCACTTCTGCAAAATAAACAAGAAAATGACTGAACTGCATATCCTAGAGTGGTGACTTAGTGGTTAAGTTGATCGGTTAATGATCCAAAGATCAGCGGTTCAATCTCCACTATCACCACTGTTGGGCCCGTGAGCAAGGCCCTTAACCCTCAATTGCTCAGTTGTATAAAATTGATCACTGTAAGTCAGTCTGGATAAGAGCAGATTTTGGATTCACCAACATTTCTGACGGATATTGATGAAAATCAGAATGTTTACAACCAATTAGCCACACACGCATGTTTGTGGAAGTGTTTGCGAAAGACTGTAGTGACTAGATGTTAGCAACACTGTTCGGGAAAGTTTGGGACCTTTTGCCAAACTCCTGGTAAAATACCAGGTGAATTTCAGGTGAATCTTGGAATGGACTCACCCAAGCCTGTAAAAAATGGTGAGCAAACCCTCCCCAGATAATAAACATAGACTTCCAGAATATAGAAATGGATTTCTGTCCGGAAGAAGCACAATATGCTGCTGACCTTGAGGAAGAATTGCTTTGTCTGGCTGCTGCTGTGGCTATCAGCAGAAAACAAGTAAAGAACAGGAAGAAAACTGAGCAAACCCTCCTCGGCACTGTGTTCACTACTTGATGAACCAAAGAGAACTTTAGCGAGACGTGTTACAAGTGTTTGCGGAAAAATAAACAAGAAACATGAAAAAATAAGAAAGAAACAAGAAAAACTGTTTGTGACCCTGAAAACTGTCAGTGAACTGTTCAGCAACCTTTTACGAACCCTGACGCAATCCAAAATTCGCTACGTAAGTCAACATTTGCCGCTCCACAAGATACTAGCTTTACGGTTTTCGGCAGTCTGTGCTAGAGTAGCTCTTCTGTGGGATCAGACCACACAGACTAGCCTTCATTCCCCAATGAAAGTGTCTTGGGCACTCATGACACGTTTGCCAGTTCACTGGTTGTCCTTCCTTTGACCACCTTTGCTAGGTACTTACCCCTGCTTACCAGGAACACCCCATAAGGCCTGCTGTTTTGGAAATTAATCGACCCAGCTGTTTAGCCAGAATGTGGTCATTGTCAATTAATCCTAACACTTAACTGATTATTTCAGCTTCCAACACATAAACTTTGAGAGCTGACTGTTAACTTTCTGCCGACTACATCACACCACTTGGCAGGTGCCACTGTAATGAGATAACGTTATTCACTTTATCTGTCAGTGGTCAGCAATGTTATGGCTGATCAGTGTATTTTGATGTAGAAGAAATGCCCCTATAAAGGACAGACACATGAACTTGTATGAACGTGTGTGTGTGTGTGTGTGTGTGTGTGTGTGTGGATTCTGATGGGTTGAGTATACCATACTCAAATAGAACAGTGTGACACAGTGCTTGGTTAACAGAGGACTATGAGTCATGCAGTTAAAGTTCTAGTCTTTTGGAGTCTCCATTACATACAGCAGCTGCACCCTTCCAATAAGTACTACACAGGCAGCAGCTATTCCTCTTTTTTAGAACAGTATTCATCTGAAGTCCCTCACAACACCCTCTGCAGGGGATAGACAGACAGAGAAAGATGGAAAGACAGAGACAGACAGAGAAAAAGAGAGAGATAAAAAGAGAAGAATGGAGGAAGTGCAAGGTAACGAGAGACTGCAACCCACTGCGTTAGGGACAGGAGAAGGAAGACAAACAAGCAGAGAAAAGGCAGGACAGAATGTGAATGAGTGTCTGAGTGGAAGAGTGTGATGGAATGAGCATCAATTGTGTGTGTGGGGTGTTTATTTGTGTTAGTGCGGCTGTGTGGCTGCAGTATGCCAGATACACCCTTTCACACACTTATCTATAATGTTCCACTCCACAAGTCAAACTACACACACACACACACACACACACACATCTACATTTGTTTACAAAATTATGCGCCTAAATATTAGGGAAGTAGCACAAAGTGTGGAGTAGATGGAAAGCAGGCAGATAAGCCAAGATCTCATTTCAGACAC
This sequence comes from Neosilurus mollespiculum, assembly GCA_030014195.1. Taxonomy (NCBI): domain Eukaryota; kingdom Metazoa; phylum Chordata; class Actinopteri; order Siluriformes; family Plotosidae; genus Neosilurus; species Neosilurus mollespiculum. Next base: position 16,466,806 of record JAQMYF010000010.1, on the reverse strand, counting down.
ACACAGCCCGGAATAACAATAAGTTCAGGAAAAGGAACCAGCAACAATACACTCAAGGGGTTCTGTGTGCTTTGGATGTAAATGCACGAAAAAATATGCTTGCAGTCTTTGGAGTTATTCCACATGCATATCAACAGCCTTGTCCGGGTTCTCACACACATCCTTATACTAACTTCCTTTTACATTTTAATGGACAGTCCCACATTAAGTGAGCAATAGTGTAACTACATAACTACGCTGGATGCGGTTACCCGTCTTGCCAGGATACTAAGTGTACCAAGTGCAGATATGTGGGTGGAGATTGAAATAGTGCAGAACAATAAGTGAGCAAAAGAAGAAGCAACAGTATCATAATAAGTCATCACTCAAGTCAGACACACCATTTTGGGGGGAAAAACCCCCAGAAGAGCTATATCCTGAATGCATAAATGTACTCCAAATACATAGTATGTCAAAATGCAATCTGCTACTGAATATAGAGAAGTACTACTTGGGAAGCAGGGCAGGTGTCTAGCTATAATATTTTCTACTGGCACAGTGCTCTTAAGCAGGAGTTTCTAAATAGCATTCATATGGAGTACAATGGAACGTTCTGTTTATGTAAAGACAATCAAAGCAGTCAACCAAACAGAACTTTTTTGAAAGGCGACTAAAACGTACATCTAACCATAAAACTCTACCAGTTTTGCTGCTGGCATAGGAGGCAGTTCCTTTCTAAAACAGCACTTTTTTTTTTTACAGTACAGTTGCAGGAGTGAAAAATGCCCATCCAATCATTTCATTCCTTCAGAATAAATAATTAGATGCCCTACCTGTCTGTCTTCCTACCTGCACACACTCTGCAGATGCACTCACTGCACAAAACCTGAGGTTACCACAAGTCTAGGCAGGTGTACTACTAAAGCTAATGATCTAGTCATACAAGAACCGCAAGAAAGGGCAGCCCAGATTTTCAGATACACCCAACATAATACCTGCAGCTTTCACTAATAAACAAAGCATGAACAATGGATTAACGGGAAATATTAGTTACTGACTTGAAAGCTCCACATGAACGCTACCCAACTCCTAATTTCAAAAATGATTCTAATATCTGAGTAGGGATGGCTTTTAAACTCTTAACATGGCGATGAAGATGACAGGTTTGTGTAGGCAATTGTGTATTTTTACCAAAACATAGTTTTTACCAAAACTATTCTGTGGTAGAGGCAGACAGTGTTTATAAGGTGGTCAGGCTGAGACCATTTTTCACTTTGTGGTGGCACAGACACTGATGTCTCTCTTTTTATCTGCAGGGCAAAACACTGTACGTCACATATTCAACTGTTTGTTTATTCACTCTTATCATTTCCTTATGTAGACAACAGTGGCTGCCATGCAGGGCTTCACCACGAGGAAATATTTTTTCTTTTTTTAATGTAACCTTTAATAAATTAAAATGTAAATAAATTTAATATTTAAGTTGAAAAAATGGGTACGTTTTGATCAAGTTATGCTCCTTTTAAATGTTGAGCTTAAATACAGTTCACATTGCATTACATAATTACATGCAAGGCATTATCTTTCTGTTCATTTTGCCTGAAAGATATAAAATTAAAATATTGCAACTATAATATGAAAGGAAATACTGGGTAAGTTATCCATTTACATTAGTTTGCATATTGCCATTTGGCTGCCAACTCTCACGCACTGACTGTAAGACTCACACAACTGAGCAGCATCTCAAACAAGCATTAATGGATGAAAAAGAAATTGTATTGACTTCTCTGCATCTTTTAAAAATAAATGTGATAGATAAAGACTGAACAAAACTATATTACCTCAAGCTAGCACTGAAAGTTATAGACTTACTAAAAATGCTCACTGTTAGCAAAAGTATAGGAGTGCTGCAACAAACTTATCCAAACCAAACATTTCCTTTCCCAGGAAACGGACACAGTGAGGCTGTTTATTCAGTAGTTTATAACTTAAATACCGGTTTATATAACAAACTATACAACCTCATGTACACAAGCTATATTATTTGTAATATATATGTACACTGTAAAATTCTGTAAATACAAAATAAACATTTCAAATACAGTGAATACCTTTTAATCTACATGTTAAAAGTTTGCCTGTTATTAGACTGCGATCTCTGTCTTCTGCATGCAGTGAGATGTAGCTGACTGGAAGGGCTTTGAAGTTAGATCACATGGTGGGATGGCTGTGCTGTTAAAATGTGTTGGTATGGGAACTTTGCTCTTAGAAAAGGGTTTGGCAAAAAAGTGCTGCCTGAAAGGCAGTGTATGTGGGCTGGCCAGAGGGGTGGCCAAACTTTAGTCTGCAGTCGCTATGGCCACCCTGGGCTGCCCCATTGCTTTGCCCTACAACTATCAATAGGCATTGCCTGACATCCCACCCTGAAAAAACTCCTTTCATGTCACATGTTGCAAACAGACAGAAAGACAAACATACAGACAGATAGATAGAAAATTCAGGCTGACTATATAATCCCTGTTGCAAACAGTGCAGCCTGCAACACTGTCATTACCTTTTAGTGTTAGGCAGGGAAACACTTTAGTATAATCTGAAGTGAGAAATGCATCTTTTTTTTTTTCTTTTTTCCAGGCAGTCTGGCATGGTGATGCTCAGCAATATACTAAACTGATAGATCAGAGAAAGTGGTGCACTGTAAAGCCCCCCCACTAAGAATACAGGTCTACTTATATATAGATCTATAGGTCTTATATATAGGTCTACTTAGTAAAAAAAAAAAAGAAAAAAAGCAATCAGGATGATCTCTCTCTCTCTCTCTCTCTCTCTCTCTCTCTCTCTCTCTCTCTCTCTCTGTCCCTCATTATCCACTCACTCACTCTCTTTCTGCTAAGATTCTACATGAATTCTGGGATCATTGCTCTCTTGCATGTGTGCCCTTGCTTTTAAAAACTGACTTCTGAGACACTCTATATAATTTACATTCATCAAACAGGCACTATTACTATGTGGGAGCCTCCCAGAACTTCCAGGAGAGGTGGAATGTCCGTATTGCCTGTGCACATAATCCAATCTGTAATCTGCTAATTATGTTTTGCTCATAATTCAAAGTTCACAAGTGGGAAGTTGGACCTTGCGATTAGCATGTGAGGGAAAGAGGTCAAATGCGAGCCAACATCGGTACAGCCTTTCAGTGATGGTGCCAACTGAGACAGTTAACTGTTTTTAGTCCATTCATTCATTCATTTTCTAAGCTGTTTAATCCTACTTAGAGTCACAGTGAGGCTGGCGCCCATCTCAGCTGACTCTGGGTGAAGGTGGGGTTCACCTTCTACAGCTCACCAGGCCTTTGCAGGGCAACGTTTTTTTTTTTTAATTTTTAAGGTTATTTTATTAGTTGGATATGATATTATAATGTTGGGTTATACTTCTTTCCCTTATGCTATTTCTCATGAATTCTTTTGTCAGTCAGCAACTGTGCATTCATGGGTTTTAGAAGAGTGGATTTGGAAGGAGAGCTGATAGAAGGGGGTGGGGTTTCCTTTTTTAAATTGTAATATTTAATATCACTCAACAATGGGAGCTTTACAACTGATTTCGCAACAAATCCTTTGTATACTTTAGGCTTGTTGACCAATAAAGTACATTTTATTCCCATCAGTCAAATGCTGTTGGGACTAATAGCTCTGGAGACATACTAGTAGCAATACGCTACTGCAGTGTAGGATAATTGACTACTGGAAAAAAATAGAAGTGTTAAAGGAATGCTGATTTTACAGTTACTTTTACAGTAAACCACTGCTGTCTGAAAAACATTATATTAAATTATACTAATGTATAAACAGTTACAGTAAATTTATGCCACACTCATATGGGCGTTTTCAAGATTGGAAACCTTGGAAATCTCTGCAAACCACAAACACTTGACATTTTCCAATAAACAGTTTTAAGAATCAGTTTTTCTGAAGTAAAATATGTTTCTCTTTTGCAGTTATCACAATCTAATGTTCTAGCAGTTAAAAGTCAGTTTACCCATAAACTCTAAAAGGCACAAAATTGCTTTTAAAGATTCTATTCTGACTGCAGCTCTGGAGCATCACTGACATTTTGACAGCTGGTATCTGATTACGAGCTGAACTGTTTCAGCTTATGTCCATTTCACTGTGACACACAGTGATGCAATTTGATCATAGTGTGAAATTCACAGTGTGACAAAATCACACTTAGTTTGCAAGGTTTTAGGCTGACTTTTTTCCAACTGCACTTGATAAACAGGCTCTGTATCCCTGTAACATTTACAGGAAGATAGTTTAGGCACCAACAGGTGTGTCCTGATGAAACACTGCTTGAGCAGTGAAGATTATATACCACACTTTTGTCTAAAAGGGCTCCTAATAAAAAGAAGTAAAGAATTACTTCTCTATAATTTTTTTTTTGGTGAAAATGTAATGAACAATGCTATTGTAGGCAATGAGAACCAAAAAATAATTCCGACACGTATATTGAAAGTGTGGCTAATAAACAAAAACACTGACAATACCAATTTTCCAGAAAGATTGTCGCAAATTTTATTATTATTTTCTTTCTTTTGTCTTTTGCATAGCTTGAATGAACATCAAACCATATGGTATGGTTTAGCGAGTGAAGAAATAAAAAAATATGTGAACACTACGCCTGAAAGGTTAAACGCTGTAATCAAAGTAAAGGGTGGCCACAATAAATATTGACTTTTTTTTCCTAAAAAAGAGACTATATATTGTATATAGAGACCATATACTGAAATATATATTGTTGTTTGTTTACTTATTATTATCAATATGATCCAATATTACATGAAATAAATAGAACTTTTCTGATTTATCTTCATTTTGTTAAGTGTATCATCATCACTGCCTCACTGTATTTTTTAATTTCTTCACTCGCTTAACTATTCCATATGGTGTGAAGTTCATTCATGTTAAGCAAAAGTCAAAAAAAAAAAAAATTTGTGACACCTTTCAATTTTCCTTAAAAAAGTGGTATTCACAGTGTTTTTGTTTATTAGCCGCACTTTTACCCCAATATACTTGTCGAAGTAATTTTTAATTTATTTTTATTATGAGCCCTTTTAGACAAACGTGGTGGTGTATAAACTTCACTGCACACTACTGTGTGTGTGTGTGTGTGTGTGTGTGTGTGTGTGTGAATGCAGTGATTGTCGGGTGA
>JAQMYF010000010.1:16440965-16461525 GCA_030014195.1 Neosilurus mollespiculum | reverse complement strand
AGAGTCGGCTGAGATGGGCGCCAGCCTCCCCGCGACCCTAATTAGAAATAAGCGGTTCAGAAGATGAATGAATGAATGTTATTTGGAACAACTTACTTATAAGTACTTATAAGTTTATTTTACTTATTGTAAAATAAACAACTTCATGGTTGTAAGAGCCTTTTCTTTACCATTTTCTTTTGTTTTTGTTTTTTTTTTACTTATATTATACCACATAACAGTTTTACTGATGGCTCAGACAGAACATATGTTTCACAGCTGATGAAACAATGACTGGAATGCACGCACATAATGTATTTATATACCATACAGTCAGCTTAAAGTACACATTGCCCAGTTTTTCATCAAAGCACATGTGATGGACAGACAGAAAGGAGGCGTGAGTCATGACAGGTCAACGACCTCTGATTCCACGTAGTGTTTTTTCAGGCCACTGTATGGAATTTTTTTTGATGGAACATTGCAAAGTGTGAAGCTGGAATGTTCAGGAATGTAGCAGTACTCCAACGAAATTGTCACTGAAGCACTAACTGAACAAGACCATTCCAACTGCTGTTCCCTTACATTTTACAAACTATAAAATCAGTGTATTATTGCTGTATATTGTCGGTGTTTATGTTCCACTCTAACACAGTTGGAAAGCAAGAATTAAAATACTGAGTTGATGTTTATGTAAGTTTAATGGGCAGTGAAATAGGACAGGGGGAAAAAAATCAAACGTGACATCTGCAAACCTGTGTGTGTGTGTGTGTGTGTGTGTAGGTGTGTGTGTGCGTGTGTGTGTGTGTGTGTGTGTGTGAATGAAACGGATAAAGACAAAGTGAGAATACGGAAGAAGGCAATCAGTGCAGTATGCCGTTGGCTTAAACAACAATTAAACACTGCACCCTAGTTAGCACATGCTGTTATTTAATGTCTTAATGGAATAAATCCCTTATGCAAGGCTGTAAGCACAACTCAGGGGGTTCAATTATCTGTGCACATATCAGAACTCCAGAAACATGGCAACAGAATTTACACACACCTGTGAAGCCTGCCGTAGGTTATCTCTAACATGGACGGAGACACACTCGCTCCCATTCTGCGGAGCAATTTTTCGCACTGTTCCATTATTTGTCCTGGCCTAGCTGACATGTGTTAAACCGAAGAAGTAGTGATGTCGGAGGGGATCAGGCATACAGGATAGTGTCTGTGTTCCTCCAACTGCAGGTTGAGAGCCGAAGACCAAAGAGACTTCACTGAGTGCTCGCTCATAAGAGAGTGTGCAGCTCTGCTCCCTGAAGACAGGCCACCGTGACAGGTTGGCTGTTTTCCGCAGCTTGCCTCTGCAGCTATGTTGAAGGGAGGAGCTGCCAGGGTGCAGCCACACAGCTAGACAGAAACTGATGGGAGAGAAAGAGAAAGGGCTCCCTGGGTGCATGCAAAACAAATATTTATTTACACATTCAGAGGCGGTACATGCATCAATATTCCTGCTAGTGGGTGTTTGAACAAGATCAGCAGCAACATTGAGACATTTAGGCAAGCAGGCGTCGACGTACAGTATGAGTAACTGGCCATGCAGATGAGGGGATGTTCGACTGAAAACAAGCATAGAATTCAAATGAGCCTAATCACTGAAGATTTATTGACACTGCTATCCAACTTCAGACTTATCCAACAGGCAGTTCCTGTACTGCATCGATTCAGCCATGTGTACCTGCTGCAAGTCCTGTTATACTATCTTAAATAAATTAGGGACTGTCTAGCCAATTAAAAAGTGTGTTTCAAATAAAAAGAACATCACTACAATACTAGTAAATGCACTACTACAAGAAAAGCCAAGCAGCTATCTTCTTCTTATTCTTCTTCTGCGGTGCAAACACAGGCCAAACAAACAGTGACAACTCTAAGAAATCTATTTTGAAGCAACTTGCAGTGACAAGTCAAATCAGTCCTGACAGATCGGTGAGTGGGCTCACCCCTGAGCCACTGACAAGCTCTCATGCTTACAATAAGATGCCCATTAATATGTATGAGAGACCCAACCGAGTGTCAGGATATGAGATACTTAGTCAAAGTCTCTGATAAAGCCAAACAGAACAGCAGGAACAGATGAAGAGGATGATGTTGCTGATAATGCCCCAGAACTGAAACATGAAATTAATTGTCATGTCTCAGTGACTGTACAGAAAATCCATTCATCCATCCTTCTTCAGAAACCACTTTATTTCTGTCAAAGTTACTGAGAATCCAGAGACGAACCTGGGATATATAACCAATATATATTTGGTATTTGAAAAGTCAAATACCATCACGATTTTAGACAAAGACAGAGAACATTAAGGATTCTAGTTGTGTCTGTTTTGCCACCAGTGTGGTTTAAAGGTATCTCTTGCATTGTTTTTAAAGTTAGCTGAACTTTTGCAACTCAGATTAAATGCCGCTCCACCCTTGGCTAAAGCTGCACCCTCATAATGTGTGGAATGCCCTAATTTCAGTGCAAAAGAAAGAGATCTGATTGATCTCTGATTGAGATGATTGACAGGCGAGTCAAGAAGCCTTGTTTTTTTTGTGTTATATAGGACAATCAAAGTGCACATCCTTTGTTTCTTCCCCTCCTTACACAGGCTCGGTCATTGCAAAGAGAGAAGATTATTCTGACTGGCCCGATGTTGATGCTCCACATCATTCAGCTTGCTTGCTTGCTTGCTTGCTTATTTATTTATTTACTTATTTATTTATTTATTTATTTATTTATTTATTTATGCCACAGATGCCAGTTTTCCTCTAAGCAGATATTTTAGCATATAAACCAAAATTAGAATATACTGTATGAAATAGCTTGCGTGCAGAATGGGGGCTCAGTGGTTAACACTGTAGCACAGAAAAAAGATTCTGGATTGAAATCTCATGGCTAAAAATGGCCTTTCCCTGTGGAGTTTGCATGTTCTCCCTCTGCTTGAGTGGGCTTGAGTGGGTGCTCCTGTTTAATTCCACAATCGAAAGACACAAACATTAGGTCAACTGACTTCTGTAAATGACCCCTAGGTGTGAATGAGGGTGTGAATGACTTGTATGTCTCTGTGTTAGCACTATAAAAGACTTACAAAGTGTACTTGACTCTCTCTGGGATTGACTCCAGCTTTCCCTGTGACCCTGATGGATAAGTGGTATTACTGACTCACTTTAAATATATGATGGTCAGTTCTTTATAAGAAAAACATTAAAACTCCAACTTACCTATAGAGGAATGATATTATGAGCTTAAGTCATATGGTTTCTTGTAGAGAGCACATCAAAGCTACAGCAAGCTCTCTCTCTCTCTCTCTCTCTCTCTCTCTCTCTCTCTCGCAATGTGTGTGTGTGTGTGTGTGTGTGTGTGTGTGTGTGTGTGTGTGTGTGTGCACTGTCAAATACTGGATTTTGTACTACCTGAGTGTAGAAAACATGTCTTAACAAGGGATTTTCTACGACCTTCAAGCCTTAATTGCCAGATAAGAGAATTAAAAATATCTAGTATCCAAAATCCAGGACTCATATGTGCAATTGAAACCTGTGATAAAACAGGATAACATTTCATTTCATTTTCTTTAGATTTAAAATCTTAAAAACATTTTTAAAAAGGCACAATGTCCATTTAAATTGGGTCAAAGTGTTTTCTGGTTTTTTTTTTTTTTGCCAGAAGACAGAATTTAATACTGTTACACGGAGAGGAACGATCTGACTCAATAAGAACAGGCACATAAACTCCTGGTTAATCCTGGATAACATCTGACTTAGAAAGGGGTAGTAAAAAAAAAAAAAACAAAAAAAAAAAAAACCCTGCACCTGGTCATTTGCATCATCCCACATTTGTGCCACCTTCATGTTTCATTCTGCGCCTCTTGATCCCTGCTTCCCTCTGTCACCACAAGGAGTTGCTTTTCCATTATCCTCTCATTCTTCATCCTTCTCTCTCTCTCTCTCTCTCTCTCTCTCTCTCTCTCTCAGGCAGATGAAACATTTTATACAGCCCACTCAAAGAACAACCAGTGGCAAAATGTCAGCACACACTTACATTAATCCTGCTCGACATTGGCAGTGAAGTTGCAACTTAAAAACAATCCCACTTTATTACATGGGACAGATGAAAGGGTAGTTAATCAGGTGATCTTGATTGTGATGACTCTTGGCACAGCCAGCAATAACAAGTGGACGTGCTTGCAGCGATCCATAACAGGGCAATGCATTGAGCTGGAGATTTCACTCAGGCTTTGCACTTATGCATTTATGGCAAAATATCCTATTTCATAAAAAGGGCCTATTATTGTACCTTTTGGCCACAATAGTTATGTCAGAACTGGTATAGGCTAAGGATGCAGGATATAAGCAAATAATTACAATCAATTTTATTATTTTTGTGGGATGCATGAGAACATGTTGACCTGAGCATTCTGACACTGCTGATCTCTCTCTCTCTCTCTCTCTCTCTCTCTCTCTCAGTGTGTGTGTGTGTGTGTGTGTGTGTGTGTGTGTGTGCGTGTGCGTCTGATGAATCACTGCATGGAGAAAACGCACCACACACATTTTTAATCAGGATAAAGGTTTTTGGGGTTGTTTTTTTTTTTTTTTATCACGAGCTTAATAAATGCTCGAGGAAATTACGCAGTGTTTAAATGACACCGAAACTCAATGAGAAACAGGTGCATTTATTTCCTTCAACTCACTAAACAAGTGAGTTGCCTTTTGCATGCTGTTTATTATAGGCAGGAAAGCTGCACTGGTGATGCCCGGCGCGCGCATTATGCGCTTCCCTTTAACGGGTCGACGCGCTCGCGCTCTCTGTTGTCTCTGTTTGGTAGAATAAAGTGTTTCTCTTGTTTCTTAACAAACCGAGGCATGCAACAAGCACCCGGTCCTGACGTGGCTTATGTTACTTCTCCTCCTGCATGTCATTTTCACCGACATTTTCAAACGTCTTGGAATAATGTCTTAGAATAAAAACCAGGGTCTTCGAATACAAACTCTAACTGGAGAGTAGTGTATCCACACAGAATAGTCCGACGTGTTCAGCAAAGAAAAGAAAAGAAAAGAAAAGAAAAGAAAAGAAAAGAAAAGAAAAGAAGGACTATACTTAGTTGAAGTTGCATTAAAAACACACCTAGCCTCATGGGAAACTCGTGTGAAGCAGCTCGTGCGCGGTGTCGGGCGTGTTCCAGGTGTGTGGTGTTTATAAATAAAACTCACCCATGAACACGACCCCGCTTCTCCTCACTGTCCACTTCCTGCCTTCATGGTTCATGTCCAGACCCGCTGCGCTTTTTCCGCCTCGGGTTTTGAAGGAATTCACGGATTCCTTCACAGGTCGCGACGGGACGCTGGAACACAGCCTCGCCGCCTCAGACAGCGGATTCCGGGACCGGAGACTGAAGCAGGAGCCGAGCGCGCTCCCCGGAATGCGACGTCACTGGGTGAGAGCGCACGCGCGCGCGCGCGCTCGCGCACCTTTTCCGAAAGCGCAGCGTTACACCGTTCCAAGCAGCGGGTGTTGTGGCGCGCGGCCAGATGCGGCGTGCAGGGCGTGTAGAGGAGGAGGGCGGCGGCGGCGGTGGTGGTGCTGGAGGTGGTGGTGCTGGGGTAGTTATGTATGAGTCGACTCTCAGTGTAAGCACTAAGGGGGGAAAAGGAAAAAAAAAAAAAAACATTCCGAGTCGGTCCCCTCCGTTAATCATGCAGCCTATTAGCCTGGTATGGGTCGTGTGTAAGCGTTCTGTTTACCCAGCAGCAGGATCACAGCTGAAAGCGCGCACAGAGCTGTCAAAATGTGGCACGTGAACAGAAGACTGTTTTATAGGAATGCAATTAGGTTTGCTTTTATTTCACTTAACCTTGCAATTCTGCGTTTTAAACCCTCACTGTAAGTAAGTAAGTAAGTAAGTAATTCAGTGCACGTTAATGCTGGGAATCAATTCAACAGAACAGCATGTGGCAAGGTCGAACAACATCAACTTCAGTGCTGGGCTGTAAAAAGGAGCTGGAGGAACACTTACCTCCATAAGACCTCCCTGCAAAGCAGCAAGCCTTATCGATCAGCTCTTATACAGGTTTTTCTTAAAGAATCACTTCTTAAGAGAAACTAAATTCTATTATTATTATTATTATTATTATTATTATTATTTATTAATTATTAATTATTTGTCATCTGGTCATCTTTATTAATAGATTTATCAGGTCAGGTATTTGTAGTCATGGTCATGGTGGATCAGGATGTTGTCCCTGGAACCCCACGTGGGAATTCGGGATATACCCCGGGTGGGATGGCAATATTCTCACCCAGAGGTGATTTGATTCTCTCAGTCACTTTGGAAACCAGAGAACCTGAAGGGAAACCCAGATTTACACAGGGAGAACATGCAGGTTTATTTATCCTACCTGCAAACAGTCTCCAGTAATCTTATTCATAATACAATTGAGAAATAGGTGACGGAATGGCTGTTCACAGCTTTGTAAACACAGTGATTAAAAAGTTGAAAAAAAGAAATCTCCATTATTTTTTTTTAATGACAGCTTGGTGTAATAGGATTTTTTTCAAACATCATAATACTGTGACGTAATCCACATCAGAGTGGTAGCAGTGGTTTGGCATCAGGCTGGTTCACCATTTTTTACATTTTATACATTACATAATGCACTCATAACACACATTTTTATAATTAGGTTCTTCATGTGTTTTCCAGAGATTAAAAAGGATGCAGTAACAATTTTACTACACAAACAAAAAAACCTGTGTTTTGTACATCGTACATTTGTACACTGGAGCTTCGCAAAACCACAGTAGCTTACATTTAAGTGAGAGTGAATTCATGCTATTAGCACAACTGACAATGATGGACAATAACCCTGGACAATATAGCTAGTTATTCATTTATACAATTAATTCCAAAGAAAATCAGTGGTACCTCTGCCATTTCACTTAATCACTTAATGTTTAAAGTCCAATCAAAATAGTGGAAGGTTAACAAGAAAACAGTAATTCTGAATGATGTTGCTATTTCTGTTATAATTCAGGTGACTGCAAAAATGTCTCTAGATGTCCTTTTTATGATTATTTAATTTAGTTTATGATGGACGGTTAGCATAATTACATGACTCAGTGGTTATCACTGTCCCCAGAGACAAAGTTATGGATTAGAATGCGGAATTTTATGTTCTCCCCATGCTCCTGTGGATTTTCTTTGGGTACTCTGGTTTCCACTTGATTCATTAATTTGTCAAACCGCTTAATCCTACAAGGGCCACGGGGAGGCTGGAGCCTATCTCAGCCGACTTCAGGCACATAGATGCAAAGTGGGACTGCACACCGCTTTTTTATTCCTGCAAAACAAATTAAATAGCAGTAATTCACTACCTAATGAACTCATCTATAATGTGGAAACTTTTTAAATTTATATTAAAAAAACACATGAAAAATGTTTTTATTTTGGGTATTCAATCATTCATTCATTCATTTGTCGAACCACTTGATTTTACTAGGGGCAATTTGGAACAGCCAATTAGCCTAATATGCATGTATATGGCTTACAGAAGGAAACCGGAGTACCCAGAGCAAGCACGGAGCGAACAGGCAATGGTTTCCACTTGCTGATCTAAATTGGCCAGAGATGTGAGTGTGAGTGTGATTGGTTGTTTGTGCCTGTGTAGCCCTGCAATAGACTGACGACTTGTTCAGTGTGCACCTCCTTTTTTACCCCAAATCAGCTGGGATCCTCCATGTCCCTAACAGATAAGTGGTGCAAATATATGTATACATTGTTCATTCATTCATTCATTCATTCATTCATTCATTCATTCATTTTCTAAGCCGCTTAATCCTAATTAGGGTTGTGGGGAGGCTGGTGCCCATCTCAGCTTGGACAGCTTGCTGGGCCATCGCAGGTCTATCACAGATACAACCACTTACACTCACACCTATGGGTGATTTGGAACTGCCAATCAGCCTACTGTGCATGTTTTTGGACTGTGGGAGGAAACTGGAGTACCCAGAGAAAACCCACGCAAACTCCACATGCAAACTCCACACAGAAACGCCTGAGCCCGGGAATCGAACCCAGGCCTTCTTGCTGTGAGGCAGATGTGCTAACCACTGCGCCACCATGCCACCCTGTATACGTAGTTGACACATAAATCTTTTTAAAGAATATTTTCAACTCAGTATTATGGCTTTATTATTACCTGACATTGCTATACTATACTGTTTGTTTGTTTTTTCAGTGAATTCTGTTCAGAGTTATGGACCTGAAGACTACATTGTTTGCCTACACTAAGATGAAGTTCATGGCCAATTTGGCATTTCATCTTGATAAAGGGCTTACTCTCCTTGGTTGAAGTGACATAGCAGAGGCTATAAAATGTGTGTAAGTGAAGATATATGCACTTCAGTTCAGTTTTGTGAGCTAATTTATAGCAACTATGGGTAAAACGTAGATAACCACAGTTGGAGGTGATGAGAAACTCTCGTTAGCGTTCATCTGAATTGAGACTGAAATTTCAGACATTATGGCATCGACCCGGCACTGAGTGCTGTGCTAAATTACACAGAATCAGTGAGGTGCTCACTGATAGAGCTCTTTTCACTGGTGACAGATTATACGTGACAACTGACGAGACCTTTTTCTTCACCTGAAGCAGAGGTTAAGAAGGGATGAATGCTCACATAGATTCTGCTTTAGTAGATCTGATAAGTAGATTGATAATCCGCCGGAATGAATTTTCTTATAGACTTTTTTCTCTCTTGCTCATGTTGAAATGGTAAATGTTAACTTTAAGATTTGAGGGGGAAATAGGAAAGAAATGCATGAAATTTAAATCAAAACTCAAATATGTTTTAAAAACAGCAATAAGTAAATCATGTTTGAATGTGTTATACTGAGGTTGTTGAGACTTCATATATCAATGGAACGAGTGAAGGCAATAGGATTGGATTTTGTTTTTAACCTTATTTTGACTTTTTGAAACTGTAGTTAAGCATGTGCATGATACTCAATGATTCAGTCATTCGTTTGCCAAACTGCTTAATCCTACTAGGATCATGGGGACGCTTGGAGCCTATCTCAGCCAACTCTGGGTGAAGGTGGTGTACACCCTGAACTACTCACCAAACTACCACAGGGCAACACAGACACCACCATTACAATCACAATCACACCTAAGGGCAATTTAAAACAGCCAGATAGCCTAATATGCATGTGTTTGGACTGTGGGAGGAACATGATTACCCGGAAAAAACCCACATAAGCACTGGAGAGCATGCAAACTCCACAGAAACACCCTTGCTGAACCCAGGACTCGAAACCAGGACCTTACTGCTGTGAGGCGGACGTGCTATCCACTAAGCCACCTTGCTTCTTCTGTGTGATATTGATGAATGAATGAATGAATGAATGAATGAATGAATGAATGAATCATTATTTAATTGGTAATTAATGAAACATACAGCAGGGTTAGAATGAAGAATAATCTGACCCACATGTTGTTTATCTCATCTAACAGCATTGTAGTTGTAACATTAACATCTGAAAGCTGAAATAATGACTCTGTGTCAGGTTTGTAGCCGTTGTCACCACAGAAACATACGCATCACACACACACTTACCTTTGAACAACAATGTTTAGTAATTACCCTGCCTGCACCTTTTGCTCCCCGACTACATGATAGCATATTATTCAGTTCAATAAGACAAGATAATAATAGCAAACAATTGAAAAAATATCTATTCTATATCCAACCTGTCTCCATTTAGACATGCCTTGCTGCCTGTGCTATCCATGAACGGTTAAAGAGCATCTAACCAGCAGGAGGTTTGGTGTTTCTTTTTTTTTTTTCTCAGTATGAATGACTGAGAATCAGAATAGATAAATGGAATCCAAATGATTTTCCATTTCCTGCAGTAAAATGAGTGTTAAAGGCAAGAAGGAAACTTCAAGCCACCAGAGAAAATCGCACACAGAGGCTCAGCAGTGTCTTGCTTGAAGACATGTTCCAGGCCTCTGTCAAGCTTCTGAATTATTCTGGACCTTCTTCCTTTCAGAGCTTCTGTTAAGAAAGTGTTTCTGATTCCTCCAGGAAATACATATCTCTGCTCTCTAAACAAAGAACCCTGGAAAACATACACACACATACCCAAAATGACTGAAAGAAAGACACTCCTTTATCGCATTCTCTGCCAACACGTATGATTGATGTAGTGTTCAGGGATAATGGCAAAACCACATTTCATTCATTTTGAGCCAAACAAAAGCGGATTTCTCTTCAGACTTCTACTTAGCAAAACATTCATCTCTGACCTATTACATGCTTATCCCAAAAGTATGGTAATAATTGGATTGTTACCTTATCACAGGATTTGTATTTATAAATGTTGTTTGCACTGCTGCAGCAGAAGTCGATTAGTGTCATAAGCATATGAGGTTTGCAGTCTCTTGCTGAACTTCTGGCTAGCCAAACATTTATAAGATTAGATTGTAATGAGATGAAAAACTAAAAGACCAAACATCCAAAGTGAATAGCTCTCAGACGAAAATAATAAAATAACAAAAAACAATTTTGTTTTAAAAATAAGTAACAAACATTGCCCTGCGATGGCCTGGTGAGCTGTCCAGGGTCTACTCTGCCCTCGCCCAGAGTCGGCTGAGATGGGCGCCAGCCTCCCCGCGACCCTAATTAGGAGTAAGTGGTTCAGAACATGAATAATGATGCAATGAAATTTGAATGCTTTTTCTTCCACGATGAATTAAAAATAATTATTTAAAAAATCTGTCAGGGTGATAAGAGAAAACAGGATGTACTCTAACCTAATGTAGGTGTCAGATCTGTTACAAAATTGCCCCCAGTGCAGCTAACTGGGTTACCAAAGTCCAGCTGTGTCTCTCACTATCTGTGGTGAGAGGCATGTAAAGGAACCATTGCTGACTTTAGAAAAGATTAAGCCATCAGCGTGTTTCTGCATTGAAAGGTGTTGGATTCAAAATTGTTCTCGTCTTGAATATAACTGAAAAATTGTTAACTGGTCGTAAAGTAACCTTTCACTCACTCACTCACTCACTCACTCACTTACTCACTCACTCACTATTACAAAATTGCAGCTGAAATTCATGAAGAAAACTCGAAAGCCAAACCTACCCTATACTATGGTTATCTTTTGTGATTACTATTGAATTTGTGGAAAATTACATGATCAGTTCCTGAACACCAATTTTTGGTGTTGTACCGAATTAGCCATTTAGGTGAATAAAGTCTGTTGGGCTTATTACACCCGAGCCTACTGGCTCATCAGGTCAGAACTTATCCCGGTTTCTGTAGTGTGACTAGCGACTAAGAGTTTAACTCCTACTGTACGATTGCATGTTCTCCCCATGCTTGCGTTGGTTTCCTCCAGGTAATCGGGTTTCCTCCCACAGAACAAAGACATGCACATTAGGCTAATTGGCTGTTTCAAATTGCTCCAAGTTTTGTGCGTGAATGGTTGTGAGTGTGTTGCCCTGCGATAGACTGGTGAGCTGTTCAGGATGTACCCTGCCTTCTCCCAGTGTCAGCTGAGACAGGATTCAGCCTCCCTGCGACCCTAGTAGGATTAGGCACTTCAGCAAATGAATGAATTAATGAATTCCCAAAATAAAATCTATTACAAAGACAAACTTATATATTTTTAAAGTCTCCATAATATAGATGAGTTCATTAGGTGGCAAATTACTGCTACTAAGTTAGTTTTAGAGAAATAAAAAGTAGTGTGCAGTCCTACTATGCACCTCTGAATGAATAGTTCTGCCTCCTAAACACACCAAAACCCCCAATCAACAAACTTAACTTTGTTTAACACAAATTAATTTTTATCTTCCTTGTTGTACAGAATTATTTTTAACGACTTTTATTACATAATGTAACAGTAGTGTTTTGCTTAGTATGTTTTTCCAGAGAAACTGTCAGCTCCAGTTGCCAGATCGACATAATACTAAATTTCCAAGTAAATTCCTGGGCATGCCTAAGCATGTGTTTATTTATTCATATTAAATCGCTGGTTCCTGGTCAGAGTTCTGGTAGATGCAGAGACTCTCATAAGACATTACCATACACACAGTCACACACTCATTTCCAGCTAGGGGCAATTTAGAGTAGCCAATCTGATTATACAGTTTCTTTTAAGGTTGTAGGAATCAGGATATGGACACGTGGAGAATACAAACAGTAACCTGGGCACAGGATTGAAAGGATCTTAGAGCAGGGAGGTGGCCAGTTTGTATTATGTGCAGCTCTAATCATGTACTGTACATATAAATCATAAACAAAGGCCTCATCTTAAATAATTTAAAATAAACAGATTTAATAGCCAAATTAGCGCTTTAGGGCAAACTTGTGAGCATTCCTGTCTGGAGCGCATCCGTGATTTCGAACTGACTGCAGTCATGGAAATAGCATTCAACATGAAAATGCTAAAGTGTTTTGTTGTTGTTGCTGAGTCATTCCTTCAAGTGGAATTTCCTGGAACAGGAATAGAAAATATTCAACCGCATAGACTCTTTGACTAGTTGACAACATTCACTATATACACTTGGCCAAAAAGTTTGTGGGCACCAGCTTATCACTCTCGAACATTCCATTCAAGATTTAGTCCCTTGTACTGTTACATGTCACCTCAGGACTCACCAATCTTCCCATTCGGAACTCCTTGCCCATATCCGGTAGAATATAGACTTGGACATTATGTACGCCATATTTGGGAACTACTTTTTTGATCATGTGACTACAAGGTCAAAATGGCGTCGCAGACACAAGAATACACATGTTGTGTGGGCGAATCAAGGTACATATACCATATAGCAATTGACTTTTACTAATGTATTTGTGATGCAATATTAAGTTATATAATTAATTATAAACAAATTTCAGAGGGATCTACTTTTGCTCTCTTTCCTTTGATGCACTGTGATGGCTGTAGTGCAGTAACCACACCATACTACATCATAAGCCATTGACTACATACACCAAAATGGCGGTCGTGATGTCCGAGTCTCATTTCTCGTTACAGAAATAGGCAAGGCGAACTGAATGCAACCTTTCTGGCATCCCTTACACCACTTCAGATCACCTGACTACTAACACACTAATCACCTCACCACTATCATGCCTGTTTGCATTCACATTTGATCACCAACCACATCACATAAGTTCACTGTGAAGCATTTTTCTGTATATCTCAGGCATTAGAGAATCATAGTTTTTTGTTTGGGGTGGCAGGGTGGCGCGGTGCTTAGCACGTCCAACGCACAGCAAGAGGGTCCAAGGTTCGAGTCGAAGGCTCGGGCATTTCTGTGTGGAGTTTGCATGTACTCCCCGTTCTTGCATGGGTTTCATCCAGGTACTCCGGTTAGTGAGTGAGTTTGTTGTTTGCCTTTCACAAGTATGATCATGTTGATCATGTTGTATGATCTTTCCCATATCTTGTATGAATTCTGCCTGTGTGTTCAACTTTGCACTTTGGATTACCTCTGCTGTGTGGTTTGTTTCACTAATCTACCTCTGCCAGTATTGCATTACTTTTTGGATTTTGAACTGTCTTTGATTTGTCTTCCTGAACATTTTAATAAAACCTCAATATCTGCAGGTTGCATTCAATGAACATTCTGCCACGAAGCAGAACACACTTCAAGGAAGGCTTTCCACTAGATTTTGGAGTGTAGCTGTGGGGATTTCTGATCATTTAGCCAAAAGAGCGTATCATGCAAGGAGACCCAGGGGTTTACATTCCAGTTCATCCTAAAGGTGTTCAGTGTGGTTGAGTTCAGGGCACTATACAGGATAGTCAAGTTCTTCCACTTCCAACTTGGCACAGCATTTTTAGCTCAGATTATGCATGAAGCACTGTAATGTGGGAACAAGTTTGAGCTTCATTGTTCCAGTGAAATTGTGACACTGTTTCAAACTTTGCGGCAACAATTTGCGCAAGACCCACATACTGGAGCGATGGTCAGGTTTCCACAATCATTTGGCCATAACTCACACTGGCATATCTCTGCTCACACATGTCCTTGAACAAGTTTATCCATTTTCTCACGTTAGCAACTTTTCTTTTTAATTGGTCTCTTTTTATTGGTCTACACACTGAGTGATAGAGAACATTTCAGCATTTGTAAACAATCACTCAATCACACTAAAGGCAAACACACAACAAGTTTCCTAATCATTTATAGATGACTTCAACAGCATCAAACAGCATCAAACACGACAGATAGGCATTGATTTTTAACCAGTTTTTCAGCACTGTGAGATGTGCGATCATAAGTGCTCTACCGCAATGCGTATGGTATGTGGGCACTTAATACTGGTACATTATGAGTTTGCTATGTTAAAATGTAGCTTTAAAATGTTCAGTAGTGTGTTAGGGGACAGTACAATATAATTTTTTAGCAACTTTAAATGAAACAAGGCAGCGGCTGTGGTTGACCCTCCTTTTGATATCTGTGGTTCACAATCTAATGAACTGTTTGTAACTGAAATTTCATACACTTCCTATCTAAAAGTCAAACATTTATTTATTCATTAATTTGCCAAGCCTTTTAATCATACTTGGGTTGTGGGGAGACCGGAGCTTATTTCAGCCAACGCTGGGTAAATGTGGGATACACCCTTAACAGCTCATCTCAACAGTCCATCGCAGGGCCACAACACATACAACCATTCACACTCACATCTAGGGGCCGGTAAGCCTAACTGTGGGAGGAAACCAGAGTACCCGAAGGAAACCCACACAAATAAAAGAATTACATGCAAACTGCACAAAGAAACACCATCACCAAGCCCAGGACTCAAGTGAGGCGAACATTCTAAGCACTACACCACTGTGCTGCCCCAGGTCAAACGTTATGACATAAAAATGATTTTCGATAATTATGTAATTTAAATAAACACAGCTAAAACCTTCTATTCACTGTAATTATATGTAATTATATTACTTCTTAAGGATGAAAAAAAAAACCTTAAAAAGCTAACTTCTTACAAGGTTTAACATTTTGTTTGTAAGCTACCCAAATGATGACAAATGTTGGCCAACTGATAAAAAAAGACATGTTCTTTGTAAGAAATTGAATTTATCAGAGTTCTTTTGTTTATATGTGCAGAAGGGGGGGGGAGCTATTATCCATTGCTTGCAAATTGATTTGCCTGACTCAATTAAGAGTTTTATAACAAGAGCAATTTGTTCTTAAATCACCCTGTACTACACGGCTCAGATGACCCCACAGAGTCTTCAAAATGAAATCAGCCGTCACTGAGATGCCGTAGATGGAACAGTGTCCTTTTTTTTTTTTTTTGATGGCTTTTTAATGACAAACTAAATATTAAAAGAGCAATTGTGATTGAGAAAGAGTGTAGGCGACTGAGTGAATAGCAGAACTATTGATGTTCACTTAACATGTACAATACAGTGAATAATTCACCAGTTTCTAACATATCATGTAGTGTTCCATTTAATGTTAAAGTAAACGCATAGGAAGGAAGAGAGATATGAAAAAGCATGCTAGCTATTCCTAATGACTATGTCTAAATTATTCTGGGCATGAACACACTCTTTTCTATTTTCTTACAGTATTACACACTTTGTCAGGAGAATGGAGTTAGAATTGCATATGTAATCCAATCCATATGTCTTGTCCATAAGTGCTGTAATCCAGTCTATTGTTTTTACTTCACTTGTGGCAAGTGCCAAATACTTCCTGCATGCAAGATTCACTACAACCAGGAATGAAAAATTCTACACATGTATTCTCTTTACAGTATTTAAGTGCAAGGTTCACTGTAATTGCATTTGGTATGATTAAATGCGGCGGCATGTTGGCGTAGTGGTTAGTGCGTCAAGCAAAAAAGCTCTGGGTTCGAGTCCTGGGCTTAGTAAGGTTTGCTTGTGCTCCCCATGCTTACGTGTTTTTTCTCCTTGTACTCCGGCTTCCTCCCACAGTCCAAAGACATGCACATTAGGCTAATTGGCTGTTTCAAATTGCCCATAGGTATGGGTCTCTGTATGTTGTTCAGAGTGTTCAGGATGTACCCTGCCTTTGCCCAGAGATGGTTGAGATAGGCTCCAGCCTCACCCTGACCCTAATAGGATTAAGTAAATTAATGAATGAATTCATATGGACATAAACATACACTTAGAAACTGTGAAGACGACTTTTCACTTCTGGTGATATAAACATTTTACTAAAATGATTTAGGACTACAATTACCATTACAGTTATAAGATAACTAGCTAACGAGACTTCATGTTAAACTCTAGTGAAGTTTCTGCTACATGGTTTATATTTCTATCTGGTTTCACCCAAATGAAGATGGGGGTTCCCTTTTGAGTCTGTTTCCTCTTAAGGTTTCTTCCTCGTGTCGACTGAGGGAGTTTTTCCTTGCCACCATTGCCATGGTCGTGCTTACTGGGGATGTGCAGGGTTTGTAGAAGAAATGTTTAAATTCTTCACCATTTACTATGTAAAGCTGTTTTTTTTTTTATTGTAAAAAAGCACTATACAAATAAAACTGAATTGAGTTGAATTGAATGATTGAATTTTTTTTGTATTAAACATCCAAATAATTTTTCAGTTTTGCTGCATGTATTTTTCATCACCTCTGAAGAATAAACACATTAAATCCATTTTAAAAGTGTTTAAGCCACTAATAATCATTTAAATATTAAAATAAAGCCACTTCACTCTGAAAATCTGTATTTCGGGCACCTGTGGTTTATTCAGCAGAGGTGATATCTGAGACAGTACAGACAGATAAGTATCTTTGGCTCAATTTACCAGAGATCTTTAATTTTAAATGCTTCACATGAAACAGTATGATAATGATCAGCAAATCATGCAAGCCAAAACACATGGCTATATCTGCATTCCACAGCTCACCATTTCAACCTGATGAAAGGTTTACAGTTACTTCATCAACTAGCTGATTGAACCAGACTAACCAGCCGAATCTTCGAATGTTTTACAGTCGATAAACTTTGTATTAAACTAAAGAGTGATTGCCTGACGTGTTAGACTCTCAGGATGATGTGCATGCATGCTACTGAATCCCCAAGTACATTTGGCTAAGTTAGTTGAACCCATTTATTTATTCACTGTAGGATATGAGGTTAGTTACCATGATTATTTAAAATATATATATATATATATATATATATATATTATTATTATTTAAAATAATAATAAAAAAACATTTCTCAGACATGATATAATTAATAGACTGAAATACTGTACAAGTTTTTGGTAATCGTTACTTAGAAACGTTTTTGATATTGTGGTCTTAGAGACAACTTGTAAAGTAATTACCCGGGTAATTTTTCACTGAATTTATTCTTATTCGAGTATTTTTCTTGATCTATTCTATGTTTACTTACGTATGTGAATTATTGCTACACTTATTGCTACACTGTTTCTCAAGTCAGAGGGTTTTGAACTTTTTTCACCAATGCCTTAGGCAAATACATTATAAAGAATCCTTACATATTCACCTCTTATCCTCCTTGCGCAAGTTTTCTAGGTGACTGTGACATTTAAAGCAGTTCACTTTAAATGGAAATATCAAGACCAGAAAACGAATATAGTTCAGAAATACCATGTAATCTGATTTCAGTAAGTCCTGCTAAAACTTTGAAGACTGCACTGATGCACAAGACATGTTTGGGAAAGGTTTCCAAGTTTAATATGTAAAATATGCCTAAGTCAACAAACTTTTTTAAAGAATGTCCACAATGGATATTTAATCCTTCAGAAGTAAAATATTTGCTCAGTTTAAGGCCACTGGTTTCTTTTAGCCATGTAATCCCTTGAGCAAAGGCCTTTTGGAAAATCAACATATGAGATATTCATATTAAGGATGGATAAGAGCACTAGTGTACTATTTTAATAAATGCATTTAAAATACATATTCTGGCGATTTTGTCATTGGCTAGACAGACAATAATTCGAAGGGATTTCGATATATTTTGTAGATTTTGTGTATTTAAAATGTATTTTTTCAATTATTCTCAAACAAGACAATGTTTTAACCCCAGGCTTACTATAGGACTACTATACTAAACACAGCCTATCACAGTCTTTGGTTAGATGAAAGTAAATTGCATACATCCTGTAGGGTCCATAGTGCTTGTTGTGAGCTGCTTGTTTTACGCATGACTACTAATCCAAGGAAAGAATCTTCTTTGGTGCTCTGTGCAAATTGCTTTTAAAACAAACCAAACGGAAAATAATTTAGGATTTTAGTGTAAGGATGGACAAGAAGGAGAATATGCTACTTTATGAAGGAAGCACTTTTCTTTATTTTATAATAAATGAGTTATATCTTTGCTGTAATGTCACATCTGGTTCTTTAATGGTTCATTAGGATGGCTGTAATGGTTCAATGTCCATTGCACATTTTCTAATGATTGCTTGTAATGTTAGAGATTTATTAGTTTACTCTACTGATATATTTATTGAAAAATCAATCTTGAAAAAGTACTTTTATGGATTTCTGTATTTACAAATTACAAATAAAATTTAAATTTTTAATAAAAACCTTTTTCTAATACCAGCATTTTATATTTTATTTTGTTACATTTGATAAGCGATTTGTTTGCATTATGAAGCAAGATACTTTTTGATGTATTTGTGCCTGTTTCTGAGGAAAGATTTGATTTACTGCTTTCCAAGAGTGATGATATTCCACGTAATGGCACTGGGGTCCTGATCAGAAGCTCAGTGGTTCAAGCCCCTATAACACCACACTGTTGGGCCCTTCATTTTTTTTGTAACTTGGAGTTTTTAACTCCCCTGCACTCATTTGATCTCCGTTTATACGAACAACATGGATTTCTCATATTTCAATCAAGTCAGTGAAAAATATCATTTTTATATATTATAATTTTTATTACTTTTTTTGTCATCTGTACAGTGTGTGTATGTTTCTTTTCTGCTTTGTGTTGATATCTGATCACAAACATTTATTGATTACCTCATGTCAATTTCACGATCCCAAAGATTTTCAAAAGGTCAAGACTCTGTGGTGCCAGGTTATGTGTGAAAATGATTCCTCATGCTCCCTCCACCACACTTTCTCTATTTTAGCCCCGATTTTATATCCATATCATCAGGGGAGGAAAAGTCCATTGATGTGATAACCTGGAAATTCATTGCATTCAGGTCGTCAGCTGACTTCGTGTTATTGCTACATAATGTGACTGAGCTTCAACCTGACCAGGTGAAGCAACAAGGCCATGGATAAAGTGCACTGCAATCAAGGATAAAGGAGCTCCAACAAAATATCAAAGTGCAGGACTTTATATTTCCTGTGTCAATCATGGTCACACTTACAAATTCATAATGCAAATGTCAAGTTATATGGACATAGAGGAAAAAAAAAATCCTGTTTAGGATATGATGAGTCTCTGTTATGTTTAATATTACATACAAGACATCAGGTTCCGGTGAGCATGTATATGGATAGGAAGACAAAAAATTATCTTGACTTTAAGTTTTAGTGTTTACAGTCCACTTCTTGCCTCTTCACCTTATTGCTTGATTCAATATAGGTTTTTTTTGTTTTTTTGTTTTTTCCTGTGGCCATACAGCGGAGTGCACAGATCACCTCGGTGAAAGAGGGTAGAGTTTGGGCTTCACCTGGAGCAGAGTCAAATGTATCCCAAAGGAGCTTCAGAGTGAATGTTACAATGAAACCCTTGATCAAGGCTGAACTCCTCCAGGAGAAGAACCAGCAGGAATCAGGACCTGGCATAAGATCGGTAAAAGCTTCTCTACCCTCAGTATGAGATCTGAGAGCATGACAATCAATACTTGCTGCTCACCACAGGGGGACTGGAGATGTGTATGAGCGAATTTAGGATTGCGTAGGTAGCAGAAAGCAAATCCGTTCCCACTGTTGGGAGAAGATGAAACTGGAATACAGTTAAGCTTCTTTTGCAGCATTCCATTTCTATTAGTATGTAAATACAGATAGGAATTAAATAATTTGTATTACTCATGGTTAATCAAAGAGTTTAAAGAAAACAGTTTTATTGAATTCTTTTTGTTCTTATTTGATACACTTGTCATAAATGGATGTTTCGTGAATGTTCCACAGTGCCAAATCTATCAATAAATTTTAAAAAATGTGTATCTTTTTATAATATCTTTTATACTATAATATCTTTATATAAAATGTGACCCATCACAGCAAAGTGGGTATTAAGTTGGAAATTATTAAATACTTTGTTGAACTTTAAACGCGATTTTCTCCAGAGTTTCATGCATAAAAGGCTGAAAATTCCTGGCAGGTTTTGGATAGCTACTACAAAACTACGGAAATATGTTAGAAGATTTTGTATCATTTTAAAGCTTAGGATATCAGCTACAAAATGGTGTCAATAACTCAAAGTTAATAATTTCTGACATAATTCTACCGCACGGGGCAGTGGTGGCCTGGTGGTAGGGTGCTGGATTGCTGTTCCCAAGGTCGGGGGTTCAAGCCCCACTATCAGCGGGTTGTCACTGCTGTCCCCCCAGTGCAGCTAACTGGGTTATC
>JAQMYF010000010.1:16405779-16418771 GCA_030014195.1 Neosilurus mollespiculum | reverse complement strand
CTATCAAACTGGTAGCCCTTTGTATGACTCAGTACCCATGAAGTAGCTCTCAGTTTCAAAAAGGTTGGTGACCCCTGGTTTAAATGATCTGAGTGATAATAATAATGAACAAATATTTAGATACATCATGTTTTCGTTCATGGGCGGTATGGGGGTGTAGTGGTAAGTGCCTCACTGAAAGATCTTGGGATCAAGTTCAAGGCTTGGTGAGGGTATTCTCTGAGTTTACATATTCACCCCTTGCTTGCATGGGTTTCCTCCAAGTACTCTGGTTTCCTCCCCTAGTCCAAAGACATGTGCATTAGGCTATCCGCTCATAGGTGTGAGTGTGCATAGTTGTGTGTATGTTGGCCCTTTGATGGACTAGCTGTTTAGGGTGTACCTTAGCTTCACCCAGAGTCAACGGAGATAGGCTGCAGCCTCCCTGCGTCCCTAGTATGATTAAGTAGTTCAGCAAATGAATGAATAGATGTTTTAGTTTATTCATTATTAATGATTCTGAAACATGCATAAATTGAGGCATGTGTGTTTCACAACAGGAATGTGCCTGTGAGCAGTGTGAAGAGTTTAGCAAAAATAAGCGCATTTGAATTGCAAGTTATGGAGGATAATGTCTTTATAGCCTCTGGAATTTTAGCATTAGTATACAGTATGTGTTGCATTCATTTGGTCACAGTGTGTATCTAATTCAAAATGTTTTCTGCGGTAATCACTTGAAATACAAATCCACATATGAAAATGTAAAGTTTTTAGTTATGAGTTGGATATAAAATATGCCTGCTATCCATATTGACACAGTGAAACACCAAACATTTAAAATCACAAACTCGTTTAATTAGTAATACTAAATATAATTTCATGTTTTTTGAGAAAAAAAAATGTATACACCATATTGCTTCAATTCGTTCAATTCACTGAACGAAAGTGAACCTTGAAGAAATCTTTGTGTTGTTTCTTTTTTCTTTTTTCACCAATGATGGAGTGAACCCCTCCAGCAACTTCAATTCATGGACATTTATGAAAAGGAAGTCTTCAAAGGTTTTCACAGCAATTATGGGTCTGAAAACGTTCTACTCTGGATACTCTTTTAATGACTAGAAAACTGGATTCACAAATATTTAAAATATTAAATAATACACAACCAGACAGCAGCCTGGGTGTAGAAAACATTGGCTGAGTTTGTGTAAGGCTGGAAAATGACAAACCACTCAAGCATAAAAAATCTTTTAATGGGAAAAGCTTGCTAATGTAACGCTTTTCAGACTGTGGGCTGTTATGCAAAACAGATAAACAAATATCATTGCTTGAGAGATCCTTCTTTCCTGTTATGCTTAATTGATCCAGAAGCAAGAGCGTTTAATCGATACAAATATCTATATTCAAACCAGCAGGCTAAGAGCCATGTGAAGGAGGCACTAAAGAGTCACATAACCAGCAGACTTAGAGACTTAGAGTTCAGTCCTGCCGAGGGGACGATTATGATGAAAGTTGAAGTTTTGTAAGCTGACATTTTTAAACAGTGCATACAAGTGTGAAACCTGCTGCACCGCTCTTCTTAGGTGGAAATGAAGTAAGGGTTACATAAATCCAACTGACACCACTATGACTTTGTGGTCAAAAGGTAATGTGGGTAAAGTCTATAAATAAATACCACATTTAGCCTTGATTAATGCAGATAATCTCTATGGCATTGTTTTTGACAAACATTAAAAAGATCACTCAACTTTTTTCCCTTCAGGCTAGGGTTCATTTTTCACCGACATCTTGCATTGATGATGGGAAAAATCATACCACTCCACAAAGTCTTCTCCCGCACATCCCAAAGACTTTCAATGGGCCTCAATCTGACCAGCTGAAACAACAATGCCCTGGCGATTATGCACTGTAATCAATCAAATGCAGTCCAACAGAATATTGAGGACAGCTGATTTCCTTCTGGCCAGGAAATGTATTAAAAAAAGTAAAATATACCAACAGGCAATGAATTAAGCTTAAACAATAACAAAAGTAAACAAAATTGTAATGCCAAATAAATGAACTGAATAATGAATAAATGAATTCTGTGTCATTGATGATAACATGTTAAAGATTAATGAGCAAGTCATTCTGGATGGAGTTTTTTTTTTTCTTCTTCCAAAAATAACATGTCTTGTCTAATATTAAAGCGTCACAATCTATTATAAATTTGAATTACAAATGCTTCATAAATTGCATTACTCATCTTATTTCACTTCAATATTGTGAAAACATTTTAGAAATGGAAAGAAAAACAGAATGAGAATTTAGTCAACATCACCTGAGGTCAAAATTATTAAGGTAATGAAAAAAATCCAAAATAATGTGTTTTGATTGATTTAGAGAGGGGCGACGACACATGACAGAAAGAGGAGTAAAATTAAACGGATTAAAAACACTTCTGAACACTGTTGGGAAAAAATATCAAAGGTAGCCCATTCCTTTGTTCATAAACAGAATTAGAGGCATATTTCCTTAATGTCTTTTCCCCCATAACACAACCAACGGAAATCATTAGAGGCTAAACACACAGAGGGGGGAATCTCACAAAACAAGCTCATAAAATCCAGGCTTATTTGAAATAACCTCACAGGGAAACAGCGTTTGTTTTCTCCCTTGTCAAGCAGAAATTGCTTAATAAATTCTATAAGACATAATTACAAAAAAAATAATAAGTAATAATAAAGTCAGACAGGCTGCCTGGAAGAAAAAATAGCTGACAATACAAAATCAAACATTATGCTATTTAAACTTAGACATATTTGCACACTGTATTTTTGTCACTATATGTTTACACACAGAGTAGCCTATGTTTAAGCCAAGAACAGAGGGAATGATTTGTAATTATACAAAATAAATCAAGAAGGGACTCTTTACAAGGTATTGATTACTTTCTGTTGGAAGTCTGCATTAAGGAACAACATGAGTAAGGAAAGATATTTGTCCGCAGCTCACAATTAATAATAAAAATGATAATACTACTCATGATAGTATCATCATCATCATCATCATCATCATCATCATCATCATAAGAGAAGAACAAGGACATGCTTGAATGGAAGCCTTTTACATCTAATACATATCATCATATACATATTGCTATACTGCATTTTCAAAACTGTGAAGTAATGCACCACTGTGAATAGAGTACATAGTGAGTGTAATGCGTATAATTTTGGAGATTATTCTTTATGGATATTCAAGAATTCCACAGCAATTCCAAGTCTACAGCAAATCTAGCTGATAAAATCCATTCACCCAATCATGTAGCGGCAGTGCAATGTGTAGTTATGCAGATGTAAGTCTTATTTTACGTTCACACTGAACAGTAAAATAGAGTAAGTATGAACTTAGTGACTTTGACAGTGCTATGGTTGTTGATGCTAGACAGGCTGGTTTGGCATTTCAGAGACTGCTGATCCCCTGGGATTGTCACACAGAGTACTCTCTGGAGTTTACACAGAATTGTGGGAATAACAAAAAAGCATCCACTGAGCAGCAGTTTTGCATGCGGAACAATCTTTTTGAAGAGAGAGGTCAGTGGAGTGTGAACACTGGTCTGAGCTGACAGGAAGGCTACCATACCTCAATAACCCCACTTTACAACTGTGGTGAGCAGAAAAGCATCTCAGAATGCACAACACATCAAACCTTGAGATGGATCAGTTATCCAATCTTCTAATCTTCAGTGGTTATTTTTTCAGTGGTGTTTGATTTAATTAAATTCTTTCTTTTTTTATAGCACTTTAAAAAAAAGACACTGTTGCAAAGCAGCTTTACAGAGTAAATATTTATGGTAATGAATTTAAATATATACTCTACATTTTTACATTTCTCTATATGCTTTAGTGGAGCTCCCGCAAGGTGCAAGCGGAGCCCCATAGATAAGGGATAAGTGTCTTTTGTGAATGTCAGGAAGTGTCCGGCCATCCATCCCTCAAGTGTATGTGTACACATGGGGACCCGTGGTGAAATTAATAATAATAATAATAATAATAATAATAATGATAATAATAATAATAATAATAATAATGACAACAAAAGTAACAACAAAAACAACAGCAACAACAATAATGACAATAATAATAATACAAATTTAACATAGTGTAGTCTTATTACTGTAATGGCAATTGCAGTTCTCTCATCCATCTTGAATTTGTTGAATATCACCATAGCAGTATCTATTGTTCTATATCTATAGTTTAACTCAACGAAAGCATGATATTTTGAAACTTGTCTAGTATAATTAATCAGACAAAGCTAAGCTTCACTTTAATATTAACTTTATAACAGAGCAGGGTTCTCCAAAATCATATGGTACTATTGTAACTGGGTGAGAATTAGGATTAACAGAGATTACACAGGCTTCTTGAAGTAAGATTGCTATAGAGAATACTGCCTGCTCGTCACTGGCCATCACTTTCTTATATTCTAAATCCAACACCATGGAAACATCCATTTAATCTGAGGCACACAGCCAACTCTCTGTGTAGGTCAATTTCACAGATACAAGATAACTGCAGACATTAAGGCCATCACCACAGTAATATCATTACACACAGGGACACATCTATTTCTCAGGGGATCATTATAACAAACTTTAGTATGTGTGGAGGTTTTGTGTGAAAGTGACTCGATGACTTCCTGCAGTCTACGTATGATTAGGGTGGCACGTTGTCGTAGTAATTAGCACATCCGCCTCACAGCAAAATTATCCTGGGTTCAAGTCCTGAGTTCAGGCGTTTCTGTGTGGAGTTTGCATATTCTCCCCATGCTTGGGTTCCTTCTGGGTACTCCGGTTTCCTTCCCCAGTCCAAAAAAATATGCACGTTAGGGTAATTGGCTGTTTCAAACTGTCCCTTGGTGTGAGTGTGAATGGCTGTGTGTGCTTTGCCTCTGTGATGGTACTGGAATTGGCAATCCTGGTAGGATAAAGCAGCTCGGAAAATTAATGAACGAATGTGTGTTATCTGATCAGTGTCTATGTCACTAGTCCTTTATAATATTTAATTATGATATATCAAATATAATATAATAATCAATTATATTAATAGCCAGAAATGAATCATTAATGATCATTAAGACATAAATGTTGTCCCCATCATGCTTGTAATCTGGACACTTGCAAGCAAAGAATTTAATGTGTGTGTACAAAATGGAATGCTCCTGCAATATCGAAATACAGTACAGAGAGTTTGTAGACAAGGTGCTGACTAGCATATTTGTGGAACACTGGCAAAGTATGACACCAGGCTTTAAGACTTTATAAGGGGATGACACAATAGCTGAGTGCATCAAAAGCATCACTTAATCTTTGCTCTACCTCAACTGCCCTTTCTACTCTGACAGGTTGCTGGAATAGCTCAAAGCAAATCTCCATCATGATTAAAAATAAAATAAACATTGATTTATGATTATATGAGCATCTTATAGCATATTATTGCGTGTGTGTGTGTGTGTGTGTGTGTGTGTGTGTGTGTTTCCCCATTTCATTACACTCTTCTTTATTTTAATTAAGCCAATACTACAGTCATTGTCTGCATTCCTTCAAGATAGGGATATCTGTCAATGCCAGTTTTAAATAAGAGATGGTGCCGAGTCTCATAGAAAGTGTATTATTCTTCTCTCGGAGGTCCAAACTCTTTCTGCACTTGAAAGACTAGACTGTAATGGAATTGCATGCCAGCTCTTCAAGCTGCAATCCATGAATTGAGAGCTATCCTCCACTTCTCAGATTGAATAGGAGAAATAAGTGTACATTTTAATATTCTATCAGGTTTTGAACACCAAAATAATGATATGTGCATCAGCATCTGTGAAATAGAGTGCTCTGAGTTTTTTTTAAACATGTAGTCAGTGTCCTGTCTGCTGGCCGGGGCTGCTTTTGCCTTTGGCTTGCTGTCGCACCATAGGCTGACATGGCTGAAGGAGTACTGACGGATTGGATCAGCATTAGCACTGGCTTGTCAAGCCTCACACTCGGGTGGGATTTAATCTGCAATCCACATAAATAGACCCACAGCACACAGTCTGGATATTTAAAAACAGTTATTTAAAGACATGTGGGCAGCTTTATTAAGCTAGCTGTGAAATCTTTTCCCCAGATCCTAAGAAGAAAAAAAAAAAGAAAAAGAAAAGGGAAAAAGACTTTTTGAAAGACAAAATGGTTGACTTTAGATTGATTAATAGAATGTAAAGTGATTTGTTCATCTGTGTCATTGATCAGAAGATTGGCTGATATTCTGAACCCATGAAAGATGCCTGTAATGGACATGTTCTGTTTTTAGAAACTTATTGAGTTTGTGAAAGCAGAATGGACTGGGAATGCTGTGATGATCAGTGAAGCCTTTAAATCAAGAATTAGCCCCTACTTTTTAGTTAATTACTTGGAGCTGACAGGAGTTTGGCTGTCAGGAGCACTGAGAATAGACTGATCCTGGATCAGGTTCAAGAAAATCAACATGGCATGTGAGTAACTATTCAAAGAAAACAACAACATAATAAGAGGATATTTTCGACTGTGTGTATGTCTTTGGACTGTAGGAGGTAACCAGAGTACCCAGATGTAACCCACACAAGCACAGGGAGAACATACAAACTCTACACAGAAATTCTTCCCCAGGTGACGGCCTCAAAGCCAGGACCTTCTTGTTGTGAGGTGGAAGTGCAAACCACTCACCCACCATGCCATCCATGTTATGATAATTGGTTAACAAAAATTTATTTCGGCAGTGGCATTTTGAGGAGACAGATATAGAATAGACTTCATAGCATAGATCATATAGTATAGGATAGCATAGAATGCATAATATTCACAAAAACCTTCTAAGTTCAGAATGGTTATACTTCTCATTACAATTCTTATTTATTTCCCTTTCAGTAATATGTCAAGTCTATGACAATACTGAGAAATCGGAAATATTCATTCATTCATTCATTCATTTTAGGATAACCGCTTAATCCTAATTAGGGTCGCAGGGAGGCTGGCGCCCATCTCAGCCAACTCTGGGTGAGGGCAAAGCACACCCGGGACAGCTCGCCAGGCCATCACAGGGCAGAAACATGATGACGGCAATGCAGCCTACTCTTTTTGAAAGTTAGCAAGGGATATTTTGGACACCTCCGGGCCACCACTGCCCCTGGAAATATACAGTCTATACTAAAATATAGGTAATGCTTCACATTACAGTTTCCTTACCTGACATTACTGGCACAATAGTAGACTTGGGGTCCTGATCTCAAAGTCAGGAAGGGTACCACCAAGCTGCCACTGTTAGGCCACTAGCCTTGTCTGCTTAAAGTGTTGTATCATGGCTGACCCTATGCTCAGATCCTAGCATCCTAACAGGCTGGGATATGCAGAGAAAAGTATTTGTGACAATACAGTTCAATAGAAGTTCATCAAATTAGTAGTTAGTTTTAGTAGTAGTTACATTAGTGGTATGATGATCAACTCATAAAATAAATATAATTAAATTTGTGTTTAAAGTCTTGATCATCCTACTCCACCTGCTGATTTTTTGCTCGGTGTGCACCAGCCAATATAAATTTTATTACTGATGTCATGTTATAGTTAACAAGCATGTGCCAAAGGTGTGGTGGTTGTTGTTGAATATTCTCCAAGACAGAGTGACATCCACCATGTGAGATCTACCAAGCCTGAGGAGAATAATTGTTTTAGTATATACCATGCGTGTTGACACCATCTGCTAGAAGTGACCATGACAAACAATTGATTCAAGCATTGTCCACTTGGAATAATGAGATTATACCATTCCCTTGTAGTATATATTAATGCCTGACAATGTAGAAATTCAATCATTCTCTAAAGAAGCGGTCATGAGAGGTTTACGAAAACTTTAAATCAACATGAATCATAGACTGCCATGCCATCAAAAACTCCAGCGGCTGCCATGGCAAGTATCAATGTCATTAATTTTCTCTTTAAATTGCAGTTTCCATGGTAACAAGTACAATGTTTCTATTTTGCTACTGTCTCTTTGGTTCTAGTAACTGACCGTGTACACCTGTTCTACATTATTCCTTGATTCTGATGTCTATATACATGCTGTTGAATGCTGTTTTTATTGTATTTGGTTTTGTGCTTTTCTTGTTCAACTTTCTTGTTGTGGGATGTTTAAATGTATGTAACATGAAACTTATACAATAAAGGTCTACATGTAAAAGACCCTACATAAAAGACACGAAAGCACCCACACTTGTATCCTGCCCAATTGGCTTGCATGTTACAACCAATTATGATCATGTGACATTATGGCAGCATACACCTCTCAGTCATAACGGTAAAACAACCCACCTATTATTCTGTGGGTCCTACATGTCTCACCATTGTGGCTCTAATCCATCACGGCGTAGACTCCACAATACCTCCCAGGGTGTTCTGTAGTATCTGGCACCAAACAGTGACCACTGCATCCTAGGAAACCCCACAAGACCTGTGGTTTTGGAAATGCTCTGACCCAGTCATCTAGCCATGACCATTTGACCATTGCCAAAGTCACTCAGATCCTTACTCTTACCCATTTTTCTATGCTAAAAAGACAATAAAATGAAGAACTGACCGTTCACTTGCTGACTTATATACCCCACCCCATGATAGATGCCACTAAAATGAATTAGTTTTTCACTTCACCCCTCAGTGGTTTTAAACAAATGGCTGCTTCGTGTATAACACCTCAAATAATTAAAAATTGATGCATAAAGATGTTTCATGTGGATGGTATATCTAAATAAGAAAAAAGATAAAATAAATTGCTTTGAGCAGAAATGTCTGGGATGGTTACATCTGGCATGTGTTAAATCTATGTCCAAAAAAATCTACATTAAGAACGTATTAAAGAAAAAAATTGTGATGAAAGATGTCAGACTTTCATTAATCCTTGTCCTTGCTTTTGAAGTGAATGTCATTCCTCATAAAGTTATCACAATATCAACAATTAGCACGCTTTTGCCAAAGGGATTCAATGAAAACCCTCATGAGTCATGTGACAAACTCAGATATAAACTTATTCATTGCCATTTCCCCATATTTGGCTCATAACACGACTGCATTTAAAACATCAAACTAAATCAGAACTGGAAGGCATGAGCTGAATCCTAAGCTCCATTAAGGGAGCTATTAGGTTAGTAAATCGTGGCTAGGCTTCTAATGGAAATGCGGGTATAATCCCTCAAGGGTGCACCTCAAGGCAGGTACCAAAAGGTGAAACAGGACATGGCAGCAGCACAGCTGCTTGTTATTTTGAAAAATGCTTGGTTTCTTCCCAAAGGTAAGTCCACCTTTATGTTTTACTGCTGCTACTGCAGTGAAAGAGGACACACTTTGCAAGGAAGTTTATTTGTCTAAGAATCTGAGTTATGTTTATTTTGCTGGCGAATGAATGTAGGTTGTTGAGGGGAAAAATAACAAGGAAAAAAAATAAGCAAAGATTTAAAAAAGGTTTGTACAATAAAAGAGTAAAGGAAATGAAGAATGAGAGCAGGGTTGAGTATGAAAAAAGAAACAAGAAGCTCCCAGCCACCTCAGGTTAGGAAACATAAAGATTTAAGGAATTTAGTAAATAATACCCCAAATAGTACACATTTCAAAAAAGCCAACATAATATTTGTCTTTGAGCTGTCATCCAAAAATAATTAAAACAGATATGTTAATCCCAGAGCCAAGATTAAGCCATTCTAGGTAGCAGCAAATGGGACGCATGGGAGCCACACTAATATTCTTACAAAAAAGGTTAGATAAGGGCCATGTTTTTACACTGATCCACTGGAATTACTGGTTGCATTAACGTGTTATGTTCTCAGATGCTAGCAGATCATGCTAGCACAGCCTTGAGAATTAAGCCAGCTTAGAATCAATGTGTCCCAACAGAAAAAATTTCTAATTTTTAATAAATCATCTGCTCTGTTATAAAAAGCTCCGCTGGGTTGTTTTTTTT
Organism: Neosilurus mollespiculum; assembly: GCA_030014195.1. Classification (NCBI taxonomy): domain Eukaryota; kingdom Metazoa; phylum Chordata; class Actinopteri; order Siluriformes; family Plotosidae; genus Neosilurus; species Neosilurus mollespiculum. The sequence continues at coordinate 16,408,800 of JAQMYF010000010.1, read as the reverse complement.
TTTTTTTTTTAATTTTTTTTTTTTTTTGGTGTGGGCAATTCAGCAGGATTAAAGACAAATCGCTAAAGTGTGCTTGGCGTTGCATAAGAATAGTAATCATTTGACCTCGAGGGCAAGCAGGATCAGAAAACCAGCTAGAAAATTGGAGTGCTCTGTGTAGGTGTGGGTCATGTCACAATTCTCTTTTGTGCTCTCAATCAAAGGCTCATGAGGACCTTGGACGGGTGCGTTTGATCTGCTTACACATAATCTGAATTTTGTAAGAATCAGAAAATTCAAGTCTACATACTTATACCTACTATATACGATCCATATTATATCTTGTATCCTATACCATTATTTGAAAGGAAAATGATACATTTTTGATACATGTATTTTTCATGTATTTGTTCACTATATTTTCAGAAGGTTTGGGATGTTAAACAAGTACATTTTAATCATTTCAGTTAAGAAATATTTAATGCGAAAGTGTATACAATTACCATGAAAGAGAACATTTTTGTATGTATGTCTTTTTTTTCCTTGTGTTTATATGGACTGCTAATGGGAATGAACTACGGTCTTGCTAATGGGAATAACCTAGTACTATGATCTTGCTGGGGTTTCTTGTGGGTTCTTGGTTTCCTCCTGCAGTCCAAAGGCATGCGCATTAGGCTAATTGGATATTCTCGATTGCCCCTAGGTGCGAATGTGATTGTGAATGGTTGTGTTTCTGTGTTGACCTTACAATGGTCTGTCGAGCTGTTCATAGTGTAGAATGTCTTTGCCCACAACCCTAATAAAGGATAAAGTGGTTCAGAAAATTTATTGCAGTGAAAAATCATATTAACTTATAAGGTAAAATTCCTTATTAAAATGTTATATAGCTTAGGTCTGAACAGATCTTTTTTTGGTGGCATAATTCAAGAGCATAAGAAATACCTCTGAAATGTTTCTGTAAGGACCACGAGGCTGGAGATTTCAGGAATTAAATCATACATTTTAGATTAATTTACAAGTTTAAGGGGTTTATTTAAAGTTTAATGCAAACAAACCAGACAGACAGAAACCAAAATCAAGATAAGAACCTGGCAAGAAGCCAGGGGATCAGATGAACAGGGTGTCAGTGCTAATCCTAATATCAGGGATAAAAAAAAAAGCAAAGGGTCAACATTCAGTCATATTATAGGCAGGACAAAGATTGTGGTTGATAAGGAAAAAACAGGTCATACGCTATAGAGCATACATTAAGCAAACTGCTTGGCTGCAACCAGCAAAAATACAGGTGCAGTATTGCATAGTGGAATGCACAAAACAGTGTCCTTAAATGCTATGAGCACATGATTAGTGACTCTATGTGATGCATGTCAAAAAGTCATCTGATAATGAGCAGTGCAAAGTGTTCTGGGTAATGTAGTGTATGTCTGGAAATAAGGCACCTGTGGCAGGTTGGAAGCTGGATTGGGCTGCATGTATAACAGTTTCATACACTCCTGTTGGGCAGTGGTGGCTCAGTGGTTAGGACTCCCAAGCTGCCACTGTTGGGCCCTTGAGCTGGACTCTTAATCCTCAACTGCTCAGATGTATGAAAATGATAAATGTAAGATGCTCTGGATAAGGGTGTCTGCCAAATGCCATAAATGTAAATGTTGTCTCATGGAACGTTATGCACTATAAAGCTAGTGAAGTGAGCATGTGTGTCTTGATTTCCGAGCAATAGATTTTTGGTGAATTGTGAAAAAAATAATTAAAACAATGTTATGAAAAAGGGTTAACAAAGGTTTGATTCATAGTGCACTATGGATAAGATGTGAATAAAGAGAAGAGAAGAAAAGTGAAAAGAAGAGAAGGGAAGACACCACCTCATCTTCAGCCAGTGTGTTTAATGCTGAAAGGTTAAGGGGTGTACTTTGTAAGCATTGACCCATTTGTACCCCTGCGGCAGGAGCAGAATATCAATACCCAGCAGGTGGTCACAACCTTCTCCAGATCCAATGGTGCATTCAAAAATCACCGGAGGACAAAGCACATTCAATATAGCTTCAAGCACTTGGCCACTCGTATTAGAAATGGGGCAAAGTTCAAGTTCTGACATAGAATGAGACATCCATGTGTCTGGGAGGACTAAGACCCCAAGATTAACACAGACCAGGAAAAAAGGTTTCTATTGCAGGTCGGCCTAAGGCTTGGTTCTGACCTAATGTTAAATGAACCAGGAGAATTATCAATTGAAAAGGAAAATATTAAGGTCGTACGTGTGACAGGGAGCAGGAGGCTGCTGAACCAGCCTGGAGCAAATCTGACAAAGCCCTCAACTCTGGAGTGAAAGAGAAATTAAAGTGAGAGAAATTAGAAGGGTGAGGTGGCAAAGCCAACATAGAGTAAGGGGAAATGCCTAGACTGATATAGCAGGTTGAGAGCAAGCACCAAGAAGCAAGAATATGGAGCAATGGATATAAAGCCATGGGTAAATATTATCTTTTCTTTTTTTTTTTTTAATAGGGATCCCTATTTAAAGTTGTCTCTTACTTTTTTTACCCCTTGGCTGCATCAACATGTATATTTCAAAACACAAAAAATTGTAGAATAATATTTTAGAAAGTGTTTTAAAATCTCGATTAACACAACACCAAAAATTGGCATGATATGGAAAATGTAAATTAAAAAATAAGTAGTCATTTCTGAATTTACTTTTATTTTCTTGCAGACAGTATGAACCCAAGATATTTCATGTTTTGTTTACTAAACTTTATTACCTTTTGCAAGAGCAACATTCTTTCAGAAGCACATTGTAAATAACACCAAATTTTCACTCGACTGCAGAAAGATCCATATCCATTAGTCATTTGTAATACATCTGTATTACTGTAATAAACTGATTAATATTTTTACTTCTTATAAAGATACTGATTGGGGCCCACTTCGTGTGTAATTTTGTGTGCTTAGCAACATATGACTAGATGTGAAGGCAGAATTTCTCCTCTTCATAGAAGTTATAACTGGTAATAATTGGGCTTGGAAGTCATGTGATAACAGAGTAAG
>JAQMYF010000010.1:16372014-16384532 GCA_030014195.1 Neosilurus mollespiculum | reverse complement strand
TTTATGTTTTATTTCTTTATTATATAGTTTTTTATTTTTTACTTTATATTTTATCTAAATGTTTTTTTATGTGCAAAATCTGTTTCTTAAGTGCAATATTGAGTGGGTTCTGAGTCCAAGAATTTCATTACGGGAAGTGATGTTTCATTGTTACCTATATATGACAAATAAACTTGATACATGTTATATGTAAAAATATGTAATGTTAATAGTTATCTGAACACAACTACATCCGTGGATAGACAATGAATCATGTTAGTCAGCCTGTTTCGATGTGCTTGTCTAAGTTGTATGTCCAAGGTGCAAATGCTTAGTAACAGTTAGTGATTTGTTAATCTCTATTTTGGGGCAAGGTTTCGCAGAGTTTGTCAAGTCCACAGTAGGGATAGAAAAGGGGCAAATATTAAAAAACCTTTAATAACAGTTTTCCTTTCACTACATCCCTACAGCAGCTGCTAGCAAGTTTCAAAAAGTGAATTCAGCTGAGCAATCAAGACATGAAGTTGGGAACGTTGCCTCAGACAAGACTAAACCATCCAGCACTCCATAAATCCAATTATCTTCATACCACCAGAGCAAAACTGTGACAACTTTAATTCTGTTAACAGAGCAGTGTGAAACTGAGTGCCAGTAAGTTTTCCTATAAACTGAGATGATGCCATATTTTTGGAGTGAAATTCTTTCCATCAGCAAATACTCGAGTCATCCCATTAGACAATATAGCCTAATTCTTTGGCAGAACTTTACTTGAAGTGTACATAAACTATAGTATATGACCAAAGGTTTGTGGACACCTGACCTGCACATCCACATACACAACTTCTACAAACTTGGAAGCACAAACCTGTATGGAAACCTTCACTGGAAATAAGAGGAGTTCGACACAGTGGCATAGTGTTTAGCATGTTCAGCTCATATCAAGAAGTTCCTCGATTTGAGTCCCAGACTGGGTGAGGGCATTTGTGTGGAGTTTGCATGTTCTCCCCCATGCTTGTGTGGGTTTCCTCTGGGTACACCGGTTCCCTTCTACAGTCCAGAGATATGCACTTTAGGCTAATTGGCTGTTCCAAATTGTTCCTATGTTGTGTGTGTTGGCCATGCAGTAGACTGGTGGACTGTTCAGGGTGTACCCCACCTTTGCCCAGAGTCAATTAAGCTAGGCTTCACACATCTCCAATGTTATGACCATGCAATAGACTGACGGGACGGTCTTCAACCCAAAATCCACACTCGAAGCCAAAGGCATTCAAGCTGGAGGTCCAATCCGCAATGACCCTGAATACCCACCCATAAGAACTTCACCTACCCACCATATCCTGTAAGTATCACCAGATTCACTACTTCAGCAACTGGGTCACTGTGTGTGGCATGCTGTCTAGCAATCTGGGATCCCTTATGGCCATGGCTTCCATCCTAATTGGTCATACGAATATGCCAGGTCAGTGCCAGACAGTGTTTCTGAGCAGCATTTCAAGATCATTGGCTTGTATTTCCCACCATCCGCTGCAGCATGTGGACACAGCTGCTCCCAATGATCATGCCCATAGTGACACACACCTACCTTTATTCTGCTTAGCTTTATATTTTTCTTTGTCTTTCCTTAGCCGATATCCATGATACTTTCTGCTAAATTTCATGGCATTGTTTAATCCATTTATTTTTGCTAATATTCATGTCCTTGTTTAATCAGTGTCATTTTGCCCATGCTTATGCCTTAATTTCTTTGATGGTTATTGTATTTGGCTTTATACATGGAGTTTAATTTGTAAACATTCTGCTACATTCAAGCTACTGTGATAAGCTAAACATTTAAAAAAGAATTATTATTTTACAACTGCATTTAAAGTTTATCAACCTCTGTGATTGTTTTTAAAAACCCATTTTCACTGCAGGTTTGAGAAAGTGCTATATCACATTTTCCACCAGATTCTTCCTGGAATGATTCATAGATTCATATGGCTCATAGGGGTAGAGACAGAGTAAGATACAGGATTAGAAGTTAATTTGATAAAATCTCTTAATTCTGTTTAGTCCATCTGCTTTGACAGACATAGCACTAAGATTGGAACACACATTGTGCCTGTCTCATCTTTACACTCTTGTTTTTTCCAATACATAACTTTCCATATAGAAAAATGTGGTGTAAGATCACCCAGCTTGCATCATTTCAACAATAATACACCACATGGACAAACTTCTACTTGCTTTCAAGAACCAAATCACAAGTGTTCTACTGACTTACTGCGTTGGCTATGAATGAGAATTGTGTACTGTGTGATGTTTCATCTTCAAAGAAATGGACCAAAAATGCCCCAGACAAAAATAGCTACTTGGTGGTTTGCAGAAACACCATCTTGATTTATGGATGATTCAAGGACAATTAATCCTGGCTTTACACATCTGGAAAAATTGTATCCTCAAGCCAATGGGCCGTGTTTTTCATAAATAGAACATGTTTATACCACATTTTGTTTGGATTTGTACACTGCGCTGGCATGGTAACATTTGGCAAGTGCCTACCAGTTGCAAAATCTTGGAAACTGCTGACTGCCTAGACTGTCTGCCAAACAGAACGGAGGAAATGTTTGTGATATATTTTCAAAGGCCACAGTTACTATGCAAAACTCGTCTTTGAGGCATTTTTCTGCAAAGAAAAAGAATAATCACAGAAAACCACAAAATATTGCCATCCAATGCACTGACCACTGAGTAAGCTTTTCTTTCTGCTTTGTGCCACCATTTGATTATATGAAAATATTATGAAAAGATGACAAACACACTAATAACATAACAACCTTAATAAAATGTGTATTTTAGAGTATACGGATTGTTGCATGAACCATTAATCTTTCACTGGTCTCACAGTTGTATACAAAATCTGTGCTATCTTGTTCTGCATACCAAGGGGAACTATTTTGAAAACGCACTGAAGGTTTGACCTTTCTCTGGACTAAAATGTGTAGACTCTTTAAGGTAACAATATCAGCCTACATGGATGCCAACAACAGAAAAGGTAACAAGACTTGCTAACTGTTAACACTAGTCTGAACAGAACCCATAATAAAACTTGCATATAAGGAGAGAGAGAGAGAGAAAGAGATGAAGGAGAGGGCGAAAAACTAAAAGGACTATCCAATTTTCTGAAACTACTGGAACGTGTAATTTACTATGTAGTTGGAACCAGCTGATAGACATGGCAGTAGGAATGCAAATTTACATTGGGTAAATATACAGTATTAATCACTGCCATAATTATCCAATCAAAAGCTCCAAACTATTTGCCTATTTAAATCCAAATAGGCACGTTTCAATTAAAATGCTAATCACCTCTAGTGAATTACTTTGTTAGAGTTGATATTCGACAGATAATGTTCCATTGACTTGGTCACCTTCTTTGCTGCTGCATAATCTTGCTCCACCATTATTATTGCACATACTGGTCAATAATAAGAATTATAATTGGACTCTTTACTATGGGCAAAAAAAATTATGTGGCACCTATATATCCATTTTCAGCTGCTTATCTGGGTCAGGGCTACGGAGAAGAAGTTTGAGCAGATATGTCCAGGCTCCCTCTCTTTGGCCATCTTCTATAGATCTTCTGGGATGAGAAATATTACCTCTTTAGTGTGTCCTAGGTCTGCTCTGACGTCATCTCCTGGTTGGACATGCCTGAAACATCTCTCCTAGGATTCATCCTAGGCATCTCAGTCAGAGGACCAAACCACCTCATCTGGCTTCCTTCAATATAGAGGAGCAGCAGCTCTACACTGAGCCCGTCCTGGATGCCTGAGCTCCTCACCCTGTCTCTTAGGGTGTGCCCAGACACCCACTGTAGGAATCTCATTTTCAGAATCAATGATAAAAGGCAGTCCTGGTGGAGTCCAACTCTCAGATGGAATAAATGTAAAATATTAAATATTGAAAAATCTGAAATATTAAGAAGTTGTTAGCACATTCGCCTCACAGCATGAAGGTCCTGAGTTTGAGTCCCAGGCTCGGCGAGGACATTTCTGTGTGGACTTTGCATGTTCTCCCTGTGTTTGTGTGGGTTTTCTCTGGGTACTCTGGTTTCTTCACACAGTCCAAAGACATGCACAGTAGGCTAATTGGCTGTTCCAAATTGCCCCAAGGTGTGGGTGTGAATGTGAATGGTTGTGTGTGTGTGTGTGTGTATGTGTTGGCCTGCGATGGTCTGGCGAGCTGTTCAGGGTGCACTCCGCCTTCATCCAGAGTCCCAGAGGGATGGGCTCCAGCCTCTACGCGACTCAAATAAGATTAAGCAGTTCAGCATATGAGAGAGAAGAGACAAAAAGAGGAACTCTGGCACTTTTCCCATTTGACAACACAGATACGCAGTACTTAGTCAAACCAGTACATTATGTTTCAATGCCAAACTCCAAACCTCCGAAAATGTCACTTAGCACTGAGCTCTGCAAATACATTCCTAATGAACAATCCTGTGGCAATGGTGGCAATGAAAAACTCACTGAGACAACATGCAGAAGAAACCTTGAGAGGAACCAAACTCAAAAGGGAAACTCTCATTTGGGTGCCACCAGATAGAATTACAAACTCTGTAGCAGGAAATTCACTAGATTTAACATAAAGTAAAAACCATATATATATATATAAATATATACTGCTGTCAGTATGCATCTACTGGCTAAGCTGCTTCCTGAAATTTTAGCCACAGTAGCCCCTAGTAATGATCATGTTCCAAATGGACCTATATATACCATTTGGCACATGATCATTACTAGGGGCTACTGTGGCTAAAATTTCAGAAGCAGCTTAGCCAGTAGATGCATACTGACAGCAGGGACATGGGATGATTGGGCACAGAAGCAGCATGAGAAAGATGGAGGTTTATAAAAGATGTAAGGGTGTAATACACCAGGAACAGTTCATCCATGGTTGAGAGTTCCTTAGAAGCGAATGCACTGCTTCAGTGAGTTTCCCCACTAAAACCAACACCACTCGAATTAATGGTGGTGCAGAGTAGTTAAGTGAGAATAAGAGACTCTCTTATTAACCATGACAGTGTGAATGTCCCTCAGTAATGAACACAAACGCTCCAGCACAAATAGCTTTGCAGGGGCTGTGACATTCATGTGCAACCTTGGTAATGTAATGCTCTAAATATGATTCAGAGGATAATTTGATAGAGGCTTCTGTTTACAGTAGTTATTTTGCAAATGGTGAAGGACATTAGAGCTGGTACGATCCTGTGAGTCAGACATATGCAGATAAGTGAAAAAGCAAACATTTTTACGATGCACAAATTTATGATCAGCCAAGAACAGATATACAAATAGGATATGGGGTAGAGGTGCATCAGTTGTGGTTGATTAGTTGATTAGATAAAAAAAAAAAAAGTAAACTGTTTCATGTTCCAAAATGTTTGGATTACTCAATATTCTAGTTTCATGTAAATGTTGTAGAATACGTTGTATAGTGCAAATTAATTCTGAACCCACAAAGCAATTTTCTCAGTCACTTTAGTTATGGTGGGTGATAGCATGTGCAAATTAGTGCAACCTCAGGGCATGTGTAAAATTTGTGGAAGCACGCTTTACTAATGGAAGACGAAATATTTTCCGCTACCATGTAAAGAAACAAAAGACTTCAAGATGTTTTTTTATGTATCTTTATACTGCTATATACAGTTCCTTCCCCAGTCATTCTCTGTCACACACACTATCCCTCTCTCTGTCTCTTACCTCTTCTCTTGAAGTTATAGATAATTAAAAATTAACACATTTATAACCTGTTAATTAGGTTGTGTCAAGCATCTGCCATGCAAATTACTGAATGAGTGATTACCATGATTATTGATTATAATGAAAGCACTGATTTAAAATCTGTGTACTAGTTCTACTTGCCTTGCAGCTGAACTACTGCAAGAATTATTGCTTCTTTATAAAAAAAAAAAAAGAAAAAGAAAAAGTCAAGTAATTAATCAATAAAACTGCAGCATGGTGGCGCAGTGGTTAGCATATCCGCCACACAGCAAGTTCCCGGGCTTGGGTGTTTCTGTGTGGAGTTTGCATGTTCTTCCCATGCTTGTGTGAGTTTTCTCTGGGTACTCCGGTTTCCTCCTACAGTTTAAAAACATGCACAGTAGGCTGATTCACTGTTCCAAATCACCCCAAGGTGTGAGTGTGAGTGTGAGTGTGAACAGTTGTATGTGTGTTAGCTCTGTGATGGCCTGGCGAACTGTCCAGGGTGAACTCCGCCCACACACAGTTAGGATTAAGTGGCTTAGAAAATGAATGAATGAATAAATAATTAATAAAACCTTGAAATTTGAGGATTCAGTAGAGAGGTCTGAATTATGAAAATGTTTATGGAAGTTATACATACGTAATGGTGGAGTTGGTTTCCAAGACATTCACTGTACTTTCCGCGATTGATTTTTCTCCACTCATTTAGTCATTGCCAATTGCCAGGTATTGCCTCCCTATCACACGACCACCACCAACCAGGAAGAGGTGAGAATAAGTACCTGCCCCTCCATTACACATCATGATGCAACCCGAATCTTTATGAACCACTGCCGCATTCGGATGGAAAGTGCTATCCTCCCCTTGCATGCATGAGCTTACAGACACCCATGACTGGCTGGTGCTCGATTTAAGAGACAGGATGGTGAGTGTATATCATCCCTCCCTCCCATGAAAGCTCAGCCAATTAGCTCCTATGGATTCTCGGCCCGTTTTATGACTGCGTACATCAACCTGGATTCAAACTCACAATCTCCAAGATGATAGTAGCACACCTTGTCAATACACCCATCAGGAGCCTTACACTGTATTTTTAGTGTTCATGGTATTTAAATAAGGTCTTTGAAAAAGTTTTTTTTTCTTGTAGTATACCTGTACACACTTTATTTCAAATTTGGAACAGATTTTCAGCACATCATTTTACATATTGTTTCATTTTCCTTTCTCGCTCTTTATGTCATTCACCCAGTTCTTGGTTATAAATAACCCACAGCAATCTCCTAGCTACTGACATGTCTCCACCACACTGATGTGCCTCTGCCACATCTACAGTGCCTCTGCCACACCTCCAACAGTCTGTGTCACCGGACTTCTGATCTTGAATTTACATTTCACCTTTGCTCCTGCACTTGCCTGTTCAGGTACCTTATGTATTACTCTCAGAGTTTCACTGGCTGTGCTGTCTCTTAGTTATCTACTTAAGACAATCCTTTCATTATTTCCTTCTCTGTTCACCGTTGTGTTTACCCATATGTCTGTCTGTTTTGTTCCAGTGATTTCTTGCCACAACCACTCTAGGCTCATGCTATATTTCTGAAAGCGCCTGGATTGTGTGCCTTCTGCTACGCTCTCCAGCATCTTGGACTTACTCTGCAATACTCTGTGCCCATTTTAATATTAGACTTTCTTTTTTTTTTTTTGTTGCATCCCAAGCTTGTATGTAGGTCTGTGTGCATTTTTGTTTGTTCTGTTTATTTCTGTGCCCTTATAAATAAATACTCCTCTGGCTCTTGCACTTATGTTGCCTCACCTGAATCATGGCAGCTACATGCAGATTTTTCTTTTTAATTCATTGATTCATTTAGTGCTTCTGCTTGTTTAGAGTTAGCATGGATCTGAAGCTTACCACAGGAACACTGGCCATGAGAAGTTAATACACCCGGGATGAGACACCAGTCCATCACAAGGCACCATGCACAAACTCATTCATACCTAGGTTCAATTTTGAGTTTTCTAGATGCAACATCACTGAGCTGCTACGTGTAACCTCACTGTGTCCATTTAGAACTTTTAACACACGTGGGGGGTAGGGGGAATCCATATTGTTTCCTTTCTCTAAATTGAAAATGATCTAAGTCACCCAGTTCTTCTCAGTACTTCACCATCAGAGCAACCACTAACTGTGTATAGAATAATACATGTAAATCAGTGCTCTGGAATTTGAAATCTTAGTAAATGGTGTTACAAGCACCAATAATTTACAGGCTTTGCACTAATCAACTGCCATGTCACAAAAGACAATATCATCTTGGTTTGTTGATTTTTATTGCTAATAGCATCACAGATAACTACTCCTATAGTTTTTCCTGCTAAATGACGCATTAAAAATGTGCTTCTACAGAGTAATAGAGAAAAAACTATCTATACTGAAGCTCTACAGGTCCTGGTTATGGCTTAATAATTAATATGTAGATAGGTTAGCTGGTCTTAAAGCAGTGTGAAAGGGCAAGCATGTAGATTTGGGTTGAGCTCCTGACAATCTTGCCAGAGCTGTTCTTGGGTGAATATTTGAATATTTTAACACAGGCTGGATGAATGTGAATAATGAATATGGCCTTTTCTGTCTGGTTTGGCTTACCCCACCACTGGTCCAAATTCAATTCCAAAAAAATTTGGACAGTTGGAAAAAATCATACCAAATGAAATAGAGGAGGCATCACAGTAGTGTATTGGTTGGGAATTGGTTGGTAAGCAAGAAGGTCTTGAGTCCCAGGCTTTGCGAGGGTGTTTATCTCCGGCATTTGCAAGTCTCAGTCGACTCTGGGCGAGGGTGGGGTACACCCTGAGCAACTCGCCAGGCCATCATAGGGCATAGTATTTCTATAGTTAGAAACATTGGTGCACTCATTATCAGACTTGTTTCAAAACTGTCATGAAGAGATATTTCTCCTACTTGTAGGAAATAAAACTTTCTATCTTCTCTTTCTGGGTGAAAGACTACAAAAATCATACTTCAACAGGAGGACCACATTAATGAATAACTAATGAAACTTGGGAAAGCATGAATTCAGAGCTAATCAGGTCACTTAGAGTGCTTCCTTCATCTTTGGTTTTATAAGACAGTATGAGAGAGAACGGAAGAAAAGGAAAGAGAGAAGTGCAAAGCTGATGGGTCAGCTGTGACATATTGGGGCCACAGGAGTCAACATTGATTCACACAGAATCGTGCTGCCTTCATCCATGCTTTGATTCCCCAAACCTGACTCCATTTCACCTACAACTGGAATCAACTCGTGATTTTTCAGGATTCAGGGCAAAATAACTTCTGAAACAGGTCTTTATTAAAATTGTACGATATATTAAAAAACATTAATAACATATTAAACTTGTTGATTAAAGTAGTCTATTAAGTGGCAATATTTAGCACATGCTCTCTTTTCTGCTTGGAGAAATCTGACAAGATCTCAAAGTTCTGCTCTCATGTCATTTAAGCATAACTGCTTATATACACACACATACACACACCCACCTGTTCATTTTAGGCACACAGAAATCACTTCATGCTAACATGGGCAAATGGACAGTCCTTTCAACCTGCCATCACATCAGATGACTAAAATGTGTGTGTAGGGTAGGGGGTGTTGACAAGTCAACAGCCCCCTTCTTTCTGCATGTGCGTGTGTGTGTGTGTGTGTGTGTGTGTGTGTGTGTGTGTGTGTGTGTGTGTGTGTGTGTGTGTGCATTCACTGTATATGTGTGTATATCAATGTGCACATGTAGCCTCCTGTCCACACTCTATATCTGTCTTTCTATATACCCATGTCTGTGTACAGTTGTGTCCTCTCAGTTACTATTAGTGCATCTTCAATATTACCTACCTCCTGTGATTTCATACCCATTTTCTTCTTCTTAATCTTTGTCAGAAGTCACAGAATCCTTTTAAAGCTGTTTCATCCACATCTTTCATCATGTTCATCTGGACCTTTCTGCACTTGTGCCTCATCTTCTGCTGCACTGGATGGTCTCACATGGATACTCTAAAGAGTCGTAAATCTCAAAAGGTTTGTTTAGACCTTTGTCTGCAAACTGTTAACTTGTACCTTCTACAGACAGTATTATGCTTGTTCCAGCAATAACACTGGGCTGTATTCAGAGTTTTATTTATTTATTTCTTATTTATTACTTTCATGCTAATGCACAACTACATACAGTATCGGCTAATTCCAAAGGCTAAATAACTATTAAACCAATATATATTTGGGAAGGTTATTTAACTACTATTCAACATGGTGTCAAGTTGCTGCTTGAGGTGATTTTACAGGACCCTCATTCAGATCTTTTACCAGACTTTTCCTAAACATAGATCAGTGGTCTTTGTAAAGGTCCCCTATCAATCACAGCAATAGCAAATTGTGGGTTTCTGTGACCTCAAGTATGTTGAAGAAGGTAGATAGCACTTTTATCCAAGCATATTCGGTCTTGGACCACATCAGTGGTCTGTCAAACTGTTCAAGGTATACACTGCCTTCGCCCAGTGTCGGCTGAGATAGGCTCCAGCCAGATTAAGTGGTTTGGCAAATAAGTGACTGACTGAGTGATGTTACAAGCAGCACTAGAGTTGTCTCTGCATATGTGAATCTCATGCAATTGTCTGAATAGTGCTTAAGTCCATATTTATGTCTGAGGTCTGTACACCAGTGTGTATGCTGTACTATTAAATCCTCAATATACACCCCCTGTTCTGTAGGTTCAGCAATAATCCTTTCAACACACCTAGTGCTATCTGCTTTCATTTTTTACACATTCATACTGTAATGATTTATAATCCTACTATCAGGTCTCAGCCAGAAGCAGATGGGTTCCCTTTGAGTCTGGTTCATCTCAAGGTTTTTCCCTTAGGGAGTTCTGATTGCCACTGTTGCCTCTGGCTTGCATTAGAGAGTTAAATCTGCATCCAGATTTCTGCAAAGCTTCTTTGTGCCAATGTCTATTGTTAAAAGCTTTATACACATAAAATCAAATTGCATTGAGAATTTTTATGATCATTGCAATTTTTTAGTCAGCCAACTCATCCCTTCCGGGATCCAGTCATTATGAAACAACAAAGAACACATGACAGTGTGTGCCATTAATTACGTTATTATTATAGGGGTCCACTGAGTGCCACAATAATGCATTATTTCAATGACAACAGCAAATTATGCTATTCTGCAATTTGTCAACAGCAGATTATTAAGTTTACACTATTTTAGACAGAAAAACATGAAGCACCAATAGCATTTTGTACACAAAAGAAGAGGTTTTATTCCATTTATAATAATAATAATAATAATAATAATAATAATAATAATAATAACTTTTCATAGCTTCATACTTCAAAGCTTCATACTTTTCAGTGTTTATTATTATTATTATTATTATTATTATTATTATTATTATTATTATTATTATTATCATTATTATTATTAATATTATTATTATTCTTTCATTCATTTTCTGAACCACTTAATCCTAATTAGGGTCACGGAAAGGCTGGAGCCCATCTCAGCCAACTCTGGGCGAGGGCAGAGTACACCCTGGACAGCTCGCCATGCCATCGCAGGGCAGAGACACGCTGATGGCATCTCAATGGTCTGCTCCTTATGAATGACAGCAATGGTTCTTTTACATGCCTCTCACCACAGACAGTGAAAGACATGACTGGCCTTTGATAACCCAGATAGCTGCACTGGGGGGTATTATTAGTATTTAGTATTATTATTATTATTATTATTATTATTATTATTATTATTATTATTATTATTATTTAGCAGGGATTTGTCTATGATTGCATTCAATTTGTCATTTTAATTGTGTGGAAGCAGGAAATTTATTTTGTGAGTCTCAGTCCACAAACACTCTTTATACAGTTCTAAAGATCTTGTGTTGTTTGATGTTATTAAATGCTTATTTTGTCTATGTAATGTTTCTAATGCTAAAAAATTTACTTTTAAAAATGTTTGGGCCATGGAATGCAATATGTGCATCAAAAACAACAAAATATTTCATGATAAATTGTCACAACTACAAAATTCACTTTCTAAACAGGGAATGTATTATTCAATTCAATTTGGTTTTATTTGTATAGTGCTTTTAACATTGTTGCAAAGCAGCTTTACATAGTAAAAGGAATTTAAAAAAGAATTTAAACATTTTTCTACAACCCCTACACATTCCTAATGAGCAAGCCCCCGGCGACAGTGGCAAGAAAAAACTCCCTCAGCTGACACGAGGAAGAAACCTTGAGAGGAACCAGGCTCAAAAGGAAAAACCATCTTCATTTGGGTGAAACCATAAAATATGAACCATATAAGAAAATTTAATTACAGTCCAACATGTAGTCCGGTTGGTTATACCACAACTGTAAGTCCTAAATAATTGTAGCAAAAGAGTTTATATCACCAGAAGTGAAAGGTCATCTTCACAGTCACTGAGTGCAGATCTAAGCCCATATGGATCTTCATCAGCAGGAGCCAGGGGCTTCCAAGATGAGAACTCCAGCCAACATCAGCACACCAGGACAGACCACAGGAATCAGAAAGCAGAAAGATCAGGAGGATCAGGATCACCGACATCCCAGAAGCAGCATGTGTACCTCAACAAAAACAGAGAGAGAGAGAGAGAGAGAGAGAGAGAGAGAGAGAGAGAGAGAGATTGTTAGGGCACCCTGTAACATCAATCAGCCACTCCACTGTCAATGGACCTGGGTGAGCATGTAGAGTGAGGGAGCGACAGCATCCCAACATCACAGTT
>JAQMYF010000010.1:16351001-16366115 GCA_030014195.1 Neosilurus mollespiculum | reverse complement strand
TTGTATTATTTTATCTAAAGGCTTTAAATAAGACTCTCAAAGCCAGTGACCAGTGAAAATGGTTCACTGGGGCATGTTTATTCATTCATTCATTTTCTGAACCGCTTATTTCTAATTAGGGTCGCGGGGAGGCTGGCGCCCATCTCGGCCGACTCTGGGCGAGGGCAGGGTACGCCCTGGACAGCTCGCCAGGCCATCGCAGGGGGCATGTTTAATAAAAGTAAAAAATATTGGTTGGTTTACACTTCTTCTTTTAAAAATGGAAGGTTGGAAAAGCACTTCATGGGTTAAAATGGTAGGAAAAGCAGTTTTTAAAATAGAAATGTTCAAACATTCTGTCCATTACCTCAAGTAGCAACACAGTGAAGAGTGATGAAAACCAGCATATCAGAAAACCTCTCCTAAAATGCATTCGTGTTATTTATATCACTTTTTTTAGCTACAGCACCATTTTCTATAGTCCTACAAGCCAAGAACCTATTTTCTTAATTATTCATATTATTTTTAGAAAGTTAAAGAAAAAAACAATTGTATAATTTATTTGTAAACTCTGTATTTATCAAATAATTACCCATCACACAGAAAAGGCATGCATTATATAATTAACAATTATATGGATTATCGAGGGGACTATTCAATTCACCGAGGCTGAGATGAATGATTGTTTTGGGATATACTACACAGGAACATGGAAAGGAAACTATATCAAGCCATGACAGATACAGGCATTTTTTTAAACTCATTTTGAGTTTTGGTATATGCTACAAGGAAACTTGAGTAAACTGTACTCTCTCTCTCTCTCTCTCTCTCTTTCTCTCTCTCACACACACACACACACATACACACACAAACATAATAACCCTACAAAATGGCCTCCAGAAGGCGACGGGTGTGCCTGTTTTACCGATTTGGCAATGGGTCAGTGATGGTCTAGGGAGGTACCACCTTGGAGGCTTTGTTAGAATCCTGTTAGGTACTGAGATAAAATCCTCAGATCGAATGTCTGAACTCATACTGGTGCAGTTAGTCCTGGGTTCCTAGTAGTACAGGACAATGCCCAGCTTCACATGGCCAGAGTGTGTAGAGAGTTCTTGGATGAGGAAGGCACTGATATCATCAACTGACCCTCTTCTTCCCCTGACCTAAATCCATTTGAGCACTTATGGGACATGATATATCGGTGCATCCAACACCACAAAGTACTGCCACAGCCTGACCAGGAGCTCACTAATTCTCTAATCCAGGTCTGAGAAAAGATCAGAAGTACATGGGGGCCATGCATGTTACTGAGCCACAATATGAGCTGCTATGATAAAAATTTATGCATGTTAGATAAGACTGTGTTTTAAATTTTTCACTTACATTTTCATGGTGATTTTGAATCTAGCCATCAGTGGGTTGATGATTTCTGTTTCCACTGATTGCTGTTGAGACATTATAAATAGTTAAACAGCAAACCTGACACAAAATGGCAACTGCAAATCCACAGTTCTGTGCCTGGATTCAAGTTTTTTCTGTGAGCAGCAGAAATCCATTAGTGTCTCCTTTGTGTAGTTTCTAGGGGTTTATAAAAAGATTTCAGATCAAATCTATTTGTAAATTCAATCACACAGCAGTTTTTCTCTTATTTTCTGTGTTTTTGTTGTGTTTGAGTTGAATGCTAATGCTGTCTGTAGCCTTTTTGCCATTCAATGGGTGTTATCACAGTGAATTCCGTGTACAGTAATATCAGTGCATACTTTCTAAAGTTTGTGCTGCCAATTTATTACATATATGTTTTCTCAGTAGACAATGCAATTCCATAATGTCGTTCTTAGACAAGACTACAAAGATATCATTAAATATGCTAAGAGTTATAATAAGAGTTACAAACCACCCGTTTTTAAAAAACCATGAACCCTCAAAGCCTTGAGAAGTTTATTTCAGGCTGTTCTCAGCTCCACTTCTGATAAAACATGAACCAGGCCAGAGTTCTGAATAGGTGGTAATAATTCCTGCCTTTTATAAGTGTCAGGATGAGCAGGTTCTCAGGGGTAGAGGTGAAAGGACAAAAAATGCAGAACACAATGTGTCTTTTGTCTTAATGAATAATGAGGAGGAAAATGAGCAGTGGTGTGACCATGTGGTGTGATGGCACTTTATTGGAGCTTTATGTTGCATGGACTATCAGTGCCATTCACACACGCATAAAGAGAGAGAGAGAGAGAGAGAGAGAGAGAGAGAGAGAATGTAAACTGTTACTGGCAGCATGTTTTACTATAAACTCATAAAGCATGTAAAGCGATAAGAAGAGTGAGGGTGCTAAAAAGAATCTACGTGAACACACTCTTCCAGCCAGGCTCTCTTGTTGTTAACTCCAAAGTAATTACACACACTTTGGCTTTGATTCCTTGGCAGGCAGAGAGTCAGAGAGAGAGAGTCAGAGAGAGAGAGAGAGAGAGAGAGAGAGAGAGAGAGAGACTATCATATATAGTACAGAAGGCTGATTCCACAATTGGGGTACCATTATTGATGCATTTTACCCTTATTCAAGAATCTATAAAAACATTAAAAAAAAAATAAAAAAACATATGTCTTACATTTCACAAGGCTATTTTGCTGACAACACTTCCATTTTGCTGTTAAATAAATAACAGGATCGAATTTTTTTCTTTTGTTTCTAAGCATATGATTAGCAAATAGCGGTGCACATGTGGTTAGCTAGAGCGGCACGGCAGCGGACTGGGTAGCATGTCTGGCTGACAAAAAGAATGTCATGGGTTCAAGTCCTGGACTTGGTGTGTGTTTTTGTGTGGGGTTTGCATGTTCTCCCTGTGCTTGAGTGAGTTTCCTTCAGGTACTCAGGTTTCAACCCATAGTCCAAAGACATACTCATTAGGCTAATTGGCTGTCCCAAATTGCCCCTAGGTGTAAGTGTGAATAGTGTATGTGCTGCCCTCCACCGGAATGACGAGCTAATTAAGGAGTACCCCCTACTTCTCCCAGAGTCAGCTGACCCTAGTTGGATTAAGCAGTTCAGCAAATGAATGAATGTGACGGCACAGTGATTAGCATATCTGCCTCGCAAGAAGGCCTGGGTTCGATTCTTTGTCTTGGGCGTTTCCATGTGGAGTTTGCATGTTCTTCCTGTGCTTGAGTGGGTTCCCTCCGAGTACTCCGGTTTCCTCCCACAGTCCAAAAACATGCACAGTAGGCTGATTGGCTGTTCCAAATCACCCATAGGTGTGAGTGTGAGTGTGAATGGTTGTATGTGTGTAGCCCTGCAATGACCTGGCGAGCTGGGTGTACCCCGCCCTGGCTCAGAGTCGGCTGAGATGGGCGCCAGCCTCCCCGCGACCCTAATTAGGTTTAAGCAGCTAAGAAAATAAATGAATGAATGAATGTGGTTAGCTATCATCCAGCTTAATGGCATGAGGACATGATGGATAAACTTTCATTCAAAATTTACTTTTAAAGTGACCTTGTCAGTCATAGCAAATGTCATTTAAAACAAAGTTTTCTTCATTTCATGATCTTCATATATGTGTACAAATCATATAATGTAATGTGTCATTACATAAAAAAAATCTGCTGTTAAATGAATTCACACATTACTGTAAAAATAATAAGTTTTGAAGCTTTTTAATAAATGTATTTAGATATAAGGTGAATATAGTGTAATGTATAATGTAATATATAAGGAATATAAATATAGTAATAAATAAATATATCCTTTACATACATATATGTGAGTGTAGTATTCGTCAAAAACAGATGACACCCCAATTGTTGAATGATCCAGGAAAGTTTAATGCTTAATGACAGGTCGACTGAACAATATCAAAGAGCTCACTATTATGAATATGAATTATGGGGTGGGGGGGGGTGAATATTTACACCTGGTGACTGAGCTGAGAATTGGGCTGCACATTAAATCCACACATGAATACACCACGACATCCTGCAGTCTAAGTTTGTAATGTATCTCGGTGTCACTCTGTGATTGAAAGCGGTGCTGTGATTACCTTCCTCTGTGCTGTGGGAGTTAGTCATTAGCTTTTCAGAATAAACCTTCATTAAAAACTGGCATTTTAAATGGGATGCAAAAGCTGTGCAGCCTGTGAATGCCTGGAATCACGTTGGCTTACCGCTGTCCCGCTAAGCACTGATTATATTCAGTGCTGTAGTGTGCATGTGCTCATGCCATTTAATGCAGGTGTTCAAATGAGCCACACTATTTTGCATTGCACTACAACAAGTGATTCAATAGTCATTTCCTGGGTAACAGGTGGAATGAAAATTTGCTGATTTACTCTGACTGGCCACTTAAAAGGGAAGACACCTGTTTAATCATTAATTTAATTATGATTCAACCTGAACATGTGGCCACACCATAATGCAAAAGTCATACAGGAATATTCTGTTTGGTTGATTTGTAAAAGACCAAGCAATGTTTTTCCATGTTCTTCGGCCCACATTCAGTGACCTTGTGCCCAGGAATTCCTGTTTGTGGCTAACAAGAGTAGAATCTAATATCGTCTTCTTGTGTTGTAACACACCCACTTCAAAGTGTGACCTGATACATGTTCTGAGATGCATTTCTACTTACCACAGTTGTAAAGCGTGTTTACCTTAATAACTGTAGCCTTAAACCAGTCTGGCCATTCTCCACTATTTGTAAACTGTAGAGATGGACGTGTCAACTAAGCCATTTATGAAATACTCAAACACACAACTATGTCATGGGTAAAGTCACAGAGATCCCAGATTTTTTTCCCAATTTTGATGTTTGATGTAAAGATAAACAAAAACTGAAGCTCTTGCCCCATACTGATATGATTTTATGTACTGCACACATGATTGGCTGCTTTTATAATTTCATGTATGGCCAAGGATACAGGTGTTCCTATTAAAGAGGCTAGTGCTTTTATTTAATTTCAAAACAAATAAATAAAGGGGAAAAAGATCAGACTGATTAAGATGAATAAGATGAAGGGCATGCTGAAAGTCACCACATGCGTTTGAGACTGACGTGACAGAGGCCATATGGCTAGGTCATCCAGGTCACCACCAGTTTGCCACTGGTTGAGAATCGGGCTGCCAACACACACTCTGGATGGACCCCGCTGGATGACTGCCAGTACAATTATTATCAATTATACAGCAGAAACAGCTGAGTTATTCCGATGCTTTGTACAGGATAAAGAAGAAAGTTGTTGGTGTAGGTTTGCATGTGATTTCTCTGAGTTTATAGGAGAAAATATGTCACCACGTATTAATAAAACTGTATAGAATGTATACCTGCACGTTACTGGCCCTTACTTCTGAAAATAGAGTGAGTGATTAGAGCTGACAGCTGGAGCAGTATACATAGAAAGTACCACAAGCTCCCAGTTCCCCTGGGTTTACACTGGAGCACGATATCAGCTCTACTCCCGGCATCAAATCATAAATGCATCATACTAATCACGGCATTACAAGGACAGTCAAAAATTTTGCCACGATTATCATGATCATTACTAATTCACTAAGTTCCCTCAAGATCATCACGAATCCACCAAGTTCCCTTAAGATCATCACGATTCAATCCCACGACCCCCCCACACTCATCACGAACATAGTGCCCCAGTGTATACCTAGGGTTAGTCTGTGGTAAAAAAAAAAAGTGCACATAAACCCATGAAGTACTATAAATCTCCCTGATAATTTGTAATCATTATTCATAGGATGAGTTTGTCGAAAAGCTTTGGCCACTCCAGTGACCACCCAAGAAAAGAACCTTTCTTCATTACAAATGAATAGTTTATTACGTGAGAGCTGCAGCGTTTCAGACAGAGTTGTTAATCAATTTCTCTTCCCCATCTGATAAGCAACAAGAAATCCATTTGAAGAGTCCTAATTTTCCTCCCATCTCATCAGACAACGTACAAAAATTTTAACTGCCTGCATGTCATTCCTCTACTCTGCATTGGCTTATCAGCAGTGAGCACTTCACCAAAGACAGACTCGTTCATTTTAGCAGTTTAAGGCGCAGCTGGGAGTTCAGAGATGAGAGTAATTGACTGAGACTGCTGGCTGCTGTCCTTCAGAGCTGGCCGAACTCAGCTATAATGAGACATTTCCCCGTGACACGGGTGCTTTCTGCCCCTCCATTTGGCAACAGACAGAATAAACAAGGAGAGATCCTACTGTTCATATTTTCTTTCTGTTGATTATAGGAGACTGCAAGCCAGATCAATGTCAAAGTTACTTTTGCTTCTGAAGATAGATAAATGTAGCCTCAAAGTCATGCATGTGGTTTTTTTTTTTCATGAATTATGGAACATGCCATAACACTTGGCAGCCAAAGTAACTCCACAGGCAACTTCCCACTGTGGTGCATTTGACAAATTAGAAAAAACAGAGTGGAATAATGGAGCAATGGACTACATACACAGACAGCCAACAGGTAGGATGATACAGAGCAACATTCAATTTTTCTGATGCATGTTTTTGTAAATTTTATTTAAAATGCAAAATACAGTGCTATATAAATACTTGTCATACCACCGCGTGGTTATTTCCTATTGCGAGTGTTCAGATGATAATTCTGAAATTATTTTTTGTCCTGTTTTCTATCGAATCTTCAGCGAAATACTTTTCTTTCATAGCCTGCACTGCAACCAATGTTTTAAATGTACTATATGAATAAAATGTTGTTACATACTAATCACAATCTGCATTTTTTATTGCTTTATTAATTGAGAGAGACAGAGAGAGAGAGATGCTGGTAAGGGAGCAACAACAGAAGCTCACTAGTTGTAAGAATGCTCGACTAACATTAAATCTAACAATAAATTGAATTAAAAGGTATGCTATACTTTATTATGACCTGAAAACAAAAAAGGGGGGGAAAAACACTTCAAGCTGTGCTGTTATTGGAAAATAATTACTGGCATCTATCAATTAATCACATCAAATTTTAAAGAATAACACTTGCCTACAAGGCCAAAAATGGACCAGCACCCTCCTACCTCAAAGCACTTATCACACCCCACATTCCACCGCATTTTTTCCAATCTTCCAGCATTACTCAACTGGTAACTCTATCTATAAAGGTACAAGGAAAATTTGTCTCTCTGGATAAGGGCATCTGTCAAATGCAATAAATGTAAATGCAAATGTAAATTACTTTTAGAAGTCCGCTTCACACTGACCAGCACCATGTCATTTAAAATTTACTCTGATCAGCCATAACATTAACACCACCTGCGTACTCAGAAAACAGCAATGCACTGTGTTCCGGCTCTTTTCTATCATAGTAAGCATGAACAGTTTTGTTAAGTTATATTGTTAAGTTATATTAAAGTCACCTTCTGTTTGTGAGTAGTTCAGCACTGTACAAACAAAAGAACAACGTCGCAGTGGTGTTCTGACTCCTATTCACTGTGTTCCAAAAGCCATGAGAGATTTTAGTGCATATTTAATAAAATTTTGTCTGGTTAGTGGGAACTTTAAGCTCATTAAGCTTTTGCTAACACACTGGAGGAAAATATATCTGTAGGGTAACACTAACAGTAAAATTTTTTAAATTAAGTAAGGGATAAAGAACAGTGAGCTGGCCATTATCACTAAATGAACCCCAGCAGAATCATAGGGACTGAAGTGCAGCAGTGGGCTCTTGAATCACTCCGAAAGGGTTTATTCTGCATTATCCTGCTTCTTACACGGTTACACAGCTACTTGAAAAAGAATTCAGTAATTTGATACAAATTATTGATTTAAGTGGCATTTTATTGCTAATGATATGCTCCATAGAAACAGACTATTATATAGTACATAATGAGGTCATTTTGTGAAACAGGTACCATTTCCATTTTTGCAATTCTCAACATTTTATTAAGGGCAAACTTTTTTATGAAATCCATTATATGAAAGACTTATTAAACCTTTAAAAACACATTTTCCTACCTCAGGCATGAAATCCTTTTTAATATTTCCATTTTATTAAGACCTGGGAGTCATTCTTGTACCAACCCATCACAGACAATATGTACACCATTTGAGTGATATCACATGAAATAAATTTCAAAATCAAATACTTTCTTAACTATAAATTATAATTTTTTTGGAAACTAACAATTAAAAACATGTTATTCAATGTTTTCTATTATTGTTTTTCTTAATCTCAATGTGCGAATTTCACATTTATTTGATCAGTTCACAAAATAAGAGCATTATTTCCCATTAATTTACTTGGCACTATGTCAGGGTGGTAAACCTCTGTGTTATTAAAAAAAATAATAAGACGAAGAAGAAACTAGCTTAGCCTTACATAACTTTAGTGTTAGTTGTCGTTACCAGAATGTCTCTTCCCCCTGTTGAACTGACGTGGTATTACTGATCTCATGCTCTGCTTTAAATCGTAACTGTATTTTCTATCATTTTGTTTGCAACATGTTGGAGATGATTCTGATACATTGGCACTTGGTATATTTTGTATTAGGTTTGTGTCTTTCCCTGACTTTAGGCGCTGCTAAACAAACTATACTCGTATATTTTTCTTTGCAGCATTGTCAAATGCTCACACTCAGTGGAGCAGGGGTATGGCAATAAAGAGCGAGATGAATTTGATAACACATGACTTTATTTGATATTTCATAATTTGACACCTTTTGAAACCAGCCTCAGATCCTGTCTAGTATCATCTGTGTTTTGTAATGGACAGATCCTGTCAATTTTCAGACTCAAATAGCACCATGAAAGAAAATCCTCTTATTAATTAGATGCTGTATTATTTGGTGTTATTCTACTGACACAGTGTGAGTCACTGTAACATAGACAAGCTGTCGTACTCATAAGTGTGTGATCTATTTTCAGCTGTAGCAGATGAACCAAATGTCTACCGAATGTCTGTGATGATCCATTTGTGCTAAAGCAGCATGATGTCAATGTGTACTTTACTAGATATGTGATTGTGTGTTTGTGTTGATGTGTAGTATTAAGGCTTGATAGTATTTTGAAAAATAGTGCCTGCTATATGTGTTTACAGACTGCTTTTTTTCCATATGCCCTTTACTGCAGTGTTTTTGTTGAAACTGCCCTTCTGGCATGTTCCAGGACTTTTAATTAGTCTGCCCATGCTTAGTGGGAGACACACAACCTCTGGGAAAGACAAAGTATAAAATCTGGTGTCCACAGGGAAAGAGAATAAGAAAAGGGGGGGAGGGGACATCAGCACATTGAACTACAGCATCAAATTGAGGCTGCATGTGAGTGATTGACAGCAAAAGTGTGTGTGTGTGTGTGTGTGTGTGTGTGTGTGTGTGTGTGTGTGTGTGTGTGTGTGTGTGTCCAGCCTTGGGTTTATCTATGTGCCCTTCACTTAATTTCACTTAATAACCAGCCTTCAGGTACCATCAACCTACAGCACATCAAGTTCAGAAGATATTGTCCATCACCAAGTACTCTGATCAGACTGCAGATCCTAGACACAGAAATGTACTGACATAGCACAAGAAGCTCAGCTGCTCTGACATGTGACAGGTTGTGGACACTATGACTCTCAATTTGACATCTAAATGCCAGCCTTGCACCTCACACACACACACACACACACAGACACACACACTGCACAGGGTGACCCCACTCAGCCAAGCTGCGACCCTTGTCCCAAATGATGCCTTAATCAATTAGTCTGTTATTTTCAGCAAGCCTGCAGTCTGAAAAGAGGCGACAAGGGAGGCAATTAGATGGGAGTATCACTGTCACAAATCCAAGTTAGTCTCAGAGTGAGCAAGGGGTAAGAACACATGCACATAAACACACATATATGTACAGATTGGAGCTAGGTTTAAAACCATATGCAGCACTTATTATTATTGTTAGTATTATTGTTGTTGTTGTTGTCAATGATAAGAAAATCGCAAGCTAAAACTCGTTAAATCAAGAATAGAAATGAAGGAGAAAATTGGCATTTTCTAGTGCTTTCTTTTGCTTCATCATTCTTTTACCTCACTGAAAGCAATCAAATTTCTTTCTAACTATTTACAGATTTTTGATCCTGATTATAGACATACAAAGCTGATTACACATCTAACCACAATATGACATAATATAAAATGTAAGCATCAAGATTAATATGACCATATACAAAAAAAAAAAGAGAGCAAGCATTTAAATAAACATCTGAAAGGTGTTGAGTATACAGCAGTAATTTGCTGCATGAATAAGTCAAGTTTTAGATGAACAGTGGCAGAAAGTATGAAGCTTGTCACAGTGAGTTACCAAAAATTAATTTAAAAACAAAAAATTGTTTTACTTAAATCATTAGATCATGCCCTCACAGTTAATTGTTAATTAAATGGGCAGCAGTGCTTCAGTGTTTAAGGATTTGGTCTACTGATTAGAAGGTTAGGGGTTCAAGCCACAGTACCACCAAGCTGCCACTGCTGGGGCCTTGAGCAAGTCCCTTAACCATCCACTGCACTGCTCAGTTGTAGGAATGATAAATGTAAGTCGCTCTCGACTTCCTATGTACTGTAAATGTAAATGTAAATTGTGTGCAAAGTTTAATAGGGCCACAATACACTAAACAGAGTGACGAAACTGTAATGTGTGTAGAGTGTATTAGATGATGGTTATATCATCTTACTTTTAATTCACTAATTTAAATGGTCAAATGAATAAAATATTGCCAGTGTTTAAGCAAAGTTATAAAGAAGACAGTTAAAGAATAAGCTGACCAAGCTCTTATCTGCTATGTTTGTAGCTTCAGTAAGTGTTGTTTATAATTGCATTATTCCCTGATGATAAGCAATAAAAAAGCAATACGCATAAAAAATACAAAACATAAGCAATAAAAAATCAGAGAAAATGCTTATGTCCTCAACAAAAGCAATGTCCCTAATTAAGGTGTTGTGTCCTGAACTGGAAAAAAAAAGGCATTTAAAATTTTGCCACTGAAAAAATTCTACTTTACAATGCGCCTGTTTAAAATTTGACTATTTATAACATATCACTACATTCCCTTTAAGTTGCATTCTGTTAACACCAAATTTTCACCATACCATCTGCATGGTGCATATGTCATCAGTGACTCATATCTGGTGTTAAACAGTAGCTGTTTCCAGTTTTTAAGTTTGGTGATCCTGTTCCCACTATAGATTTAGTTACCTGTCTTTGAGTGGATTGGAATCTGATGTAGTCTTATGGATGCTTTTCTGATCACTGCAGTTGCAAACAGTGCTAATTTGAGTTATCATAGTCTTTCGGTCAGTTCAAACCAGACTGGTTAATTCTCTTTTGACCTCTCCCATGAGCAAGAGTGTTGGCACTTGCGTGAGTGTTTTTTTACATAATTCTTTGTAAATTCTAGGTACTTTTGTTTCCAGAAGGTCAACAGATTCTGAACAATTCAGACCAGCCCAACTGGTACCAACAATCATGATCATGCCATGGTCAAAAAGTCACTGAGATCACATTACCCGTATTATGCTGTTTGACGTGTTCATTAATTGCAGCTTGGGAGGCATGGTGGTGTAGTTGTCAGCATGTCTGCCTCACGGCAAGAAGGGCCTGGGTTCGAGCCCCTGGCTTGGCAAAGGCATTTCTGTGTGGAGTATACATGTTCTTCGGGTCCTTGCGAGGGTTTCATCTAGGTACATTTTTTTACTCCCACAGTCCAAAGACATGCACATTAAGCTAATTGACTGTTCCAAATTGCCCCTAGGTGTGAATGATTTGGGGATTATTGGCCCTGTGATGAATTGGTCAGCTGTTCACGGTGTACCCTGCCTTCTCCCAGAGTTGGCTGAGATAGGCTCCAGCCTCCCCACGTCCCTTGGTTGTAGAGAAAAAGTTTTAGATTCCTCCCTAATTTAATTTTACTAAGTAAAGCTGCTTTGTGACAATGTCAATTGTAAAAAGCGCTATACAAATAAAACTGACTTGACTTGACTTGACTTGACTTGTAGGATAAAGCGGTTGAGCAAGTGAATGAATGAATGGATGAATGAATTACTTGTAGCTGCCCAATGATTAGCATATTGGATAGTTCATTAAGGTGAACTGGCTTGTGAGTGAAAAATTGGATCTGACATATCTGAATTTGGACTTGCTTTAAATGCTTAAAAATTATGCATGATCAAATCATGTTTGAATAGTAAAATTTATTCTGATTGCCCCAGATTTCCCATTGTGCTATTACATCTGGTGAAACTCATTATCCAATTGTCAGGCCTTTAATGATTAATCAAGCATGTTAGCCTAGTAGAGAGAACACACAGTTCTGTAGTGTCATGGTCCAAATCTGAGGAACACTGCTTAAGCTGAATGGATATGAATATCAGCCCTCGATTATCACTGCCAATGTCACACAGCCTTAAATGCTTGGCCAAGAATAATATGCAAAGTGGGAAGACAAAAATACCAGAGCAGCAGGAACAAATAATTATGGATCATGTTATTATGTTCATGAAAAGAAATAAGAGGCCCCCATCTTGTGCTCAAGACCTCATTTAAATCTACACGCACCAATTAATGCAGCACTTAATTATCTGCCTTTGTCAGGGTGTGTATATCCCCTCATCTTCCAGTGCCTGGTATAAAATTACAACTTAATTACATCGGCATTTAGAGGAAACCTGGGTAAGTCATATGCATGGCATGCTTTAACAGTTGTTCCAAAACCCAGAAGTGCACAATTATAACGATTGTTCAGAATGTTTAGGAGAAACTTGGTTTCTCTTCATGTTCTCTGCATAGTTACATTTTTCTTTCTAGGATGGAGTGAGAAAAATATAGGCTGTATATGTCAGTGAAGATCCCATGATGTCACACTGTTTTAGGCTATCGTCACTGCACACACCCTGACTGCAACTTGGAGAAGAAGAAAAAGGAGAGACAAATGGATGCCACAATCTGCCACAGAACTTTAATGGGGAAAATAAAGGTTAGCCTCAGAATCCTGTTCCTGGCTGACGGAAGTGGAGCCCAATGTAGACTTCTGCTGCTGTAGCCTGAAAGTTTTTTGTGACATTGTTTTTATGCTCAATTGTAAAGAGGGCTCAGTTGTAAAGAGGGCTTATTTGAGGTATTGTAGACTTGAATGAGCCATTCTCCTCTGACCTCTTTTATCAACAAGTCATTTCCTCCTACAGAATTGCCGCTTAATGGCTGGTTTTATTTTTCATCCCATTCTGTGTGAACTCTAGAGACTGCTGTGTGAAAATGCCAGTATATCAGCAATAAAATATCAGTTAAAATATTTATATATGAATATCCGGTACTAACAACAAAGTCAAATCACTGAGATCACATTTTTCCCCATTCTGATGCTTGATGGGATCTTTACCTACTGCTCATGACCCATATTTTTATGATTTGCTTCGCACTGCTGCCTAATGATTAACTAAAAATGTGTATATGTGCTCCTGAGTGGTACAACAGAAAACTATTCACCCTATCATCTGGAGCTCTTGCCCTATCACCCACCCTATCATCTGGAGCTTGCGAGTTTGAGCTCTGGGTAATGCACATAGACATCCATGGCCAGGAGTCCATGAGATCTAACTGGCCAAGCGCTTAGGGAGGGGTCGAGCTGAATGCAAGTGCCAATTAGCCAAGCTCTCATGAAGAGAGGAAGAGATATCATCCCTGTCCCTAGCCAATCCAGAGTGCTTTAAAATGCATACGAAAGAGTGGATGTCAATTTCTTTATGTTTGAACAATAAAATCATCTGCCATCACATGACTTGGAGGACGCTAACTGGTGGCTGTTATTTGATACAGAAGCCTCATCTGATGGGTGGGAATTGGCCATGACGATATTGAGGGAGGCTCTGTGATAGAATGTTGAGCTGTTCATGGTGTAGCCCGCCTTCACTAAGAATCAGCTAAGATATGCGCAAGCCTCCAAGCAAAACCAGTAGGATTAAGCAGTTCAGCAAATGAAAAATAAATGAATGAATATTAAAGGAGATAGAGAGGGTATAATTGCAGGTGTGACTGCTTATGTATCCCCATAAGACAATATATCATGAATAATAATTGTGTAATATAAAATTGTATTTAGAAACTAATTCAACTTAATGAAAACTGTCATAAACCCAGTGCTTAACAGTGTTCATTTACAATGAACTCAACACTATCAGTTCATTGTCTTTACCAGTCCTGATCATCTCAGATGAGAAGAACTGGTAATAATAATTATAAGACTTTATCCCCGGGTCCTAATCAATGATAAAACATAATGCAATTACAACAAGCAGCTGTTTGGGCAAACAACTAAAGTCCAAAAGAATCCCAGGAACAGTAGAACAGGCAGACAGATATGAATACTGCTACAGAAAGAGCTTTAAGTACTACAACCAGAAATATTTGTTCTTAATGTATTTTGTGTGTGACAATGTGGAGTTTTGAACAGAGATAACTAAAGGAATACATTCTCTTTTAAGTCACCATAGACATTTCAATTCAATTCAATTCAGTTTCATTTGTGTAGTGCTTTTTACAATTGACATTGTCACAAAGCAGCTTTACATAGTAAAAGTAATTTAAGGAGGAATTTAAACATTTTTCTACAACCCACTACACAACCCCCTACACACATACCTAATGAGCAAGCCCCCGGCGACAGTTGTAAGGAAAAACTCCCTCAGTTGGCACAAGGAAGAAACCTTGCTCAAAAGGGAAACCCTTCCTCATTTGGGTGAAACCATAAAAATACGAACCATATAAGAAAAACGTAATTTCAGTCCAGCATGTAGTCAGGTTGGTTATACCAAAACTGTAAGTCCTGAATAATTGTAGCAAAAGAGTTTATATCACCAGCAGTGAAAAGTTGTCTTCACAGCCACTGAGTGCAGATCTAAGCCCATATGGATCTTCATCAGCAGGAGCGAGGTGCTTCCAAGATGAGAACTCCATCCAGCATCAGCACACCGGGACAGACCACAGGACTCACAATGCAGAAAGATCAGGAGGATCAGGATCTCCGGCATCCAAGAAGTAGCATGTGTACCTCAGTAAAAACAGAGAGAGAGAGAAAGAGAGAGAGAGGAGGGAGGGGGATGTTGTTAGGCATGCTCATAACAGTGTAATGGTAAAAGAAGAGTTTATTAGTGCTGGGTGCAAGCAGGGACTCCGGCATGACTA
>JAQMYF010000010.1:16312023-16328717 GCA_030014195.1 Neosilurus mollespiculum | reverse complement strand
TGAGGAGAACATGCAAACTCCACACTGAAATCTGAAAAAGAAAGAAAATCGAAGTTTTCCAGTCTCACCCTAGCTGAGCCTGGGACTCAATTTCAGGGTCTTCTTGCTGTGAACCACGAAATGGAAGTGCTAACCACTACACCATTGCTGAATTGGGTTTGTTGATTCCATATTCATTATACATGAAAAATGAAACTTTTTATGGTGATCATAACAGGTTTCAACCACATCTACTCTGAGAATCTCTCTCTCTCTCTCTCTCTCTCTCTCTCTCTCTCTCTCTGTTTCTCACGTCTACTCAAATAATTACCAACCAGAGCCAATGCTGTGCACTTTCCAACAGTGTGTACCATGCAGACAGGTGAAACAAGCACTGACTCAAAGCGTCTACCTTCATTCGTCTAGCTGGTGATTAGTACTGGCAGACGAACAGAGCTTTTCAGTGTTAAACCTGAAAACAGAGCAAAACTGCTCCATCAGCCACCATGAAGCTTCAAGGATGAGAGAATGAAAATGCAGAGGGAGTTGTGGGAGTGGTACATGGTGTTGGTGTTGGTGTTGGTGGTGGTGTGGTTGGGGGAGGTGAAAACTGGACTATCAAACATAATATGACAACAAAAATAGTGAAAATATGGAGACAAGGAAGTGTCAGTGCAGAAATAAATGACTTCCCTAAATGCAAATGTGATGAGTTAGGACACCCACTCCGGATACTAGCATGTGTCCACGTTTAAAACTCACACCCTATTTTCATTCTCTGTGACTTCCATCAAACAATGATTTTTGCTGTTGCAAATTCTCTTCTACTCGTTCCACGGATTCCTCAGGACAAATGTTGATGGGGCAGAAGGGAGGTGAACCCTTCTCCAGAGTTAATGCCATGCTACTCTATTCATGTATTAAAGCTTAATTCATTGTTTACTTGTAATTTGACCACCCACTGAGCAAAGAATGAGCTGAGGCAAGCTGATTAACAGCACTGACTGAACGTATTATATTTTTTCCATAATTAATTCCATCTGCAGGAGGTCCAATACAGTCATTACAAAGCTATGCATGTAAATATGGAGAGATAATTCTCCTCTATATGAGTTAGAAAACATCAGCTTTTTTCTAAATCATGGGTACAAGTGTTAGCTGGGCCACAAGAGTTGATCATCTGGACTGTAATCTTAAAATAAGATAATTATTAGTATTTTATTATTATTATTATTATTATTATTATTATTATTCATAGTTGTTGTTTTTTTATTATTATTATTTCTCTAAATACATGGTGCACAAGGCTTTTCCTTTGGTGCATTGTCATACATAGCACAGGACAGCACAGTAACCAAATTATATAATACAATACCCCACAATACAATACAATACAATACATCTACAGAGGAAAGACAGTACAAAAGGTTTAATGCAATATGAAGGACGGGTTGTTTTTTGTCCTCTACTCTGAGATACATCTCAGAAATGAATGCATATCTCTCTGTTCACTCATCGTTAAACTTTCTAGTTTTGTCAGAATAGACATTTTTGACCTTTATATGTCTCTCTCTGACCTGATGATCAACCTAAATGCATCTAACTACAAAAAGTGCAACTAAGGGTTCTACTGCAGAGCCTGATCTGCTACATGTTTAAAAAGAAACAGAGTTGCTGAACTATTGCCAGTTCATTTATACACCATATTGCTTGGCTCCACTACAGAATTGCACAAAACAGAATTCTGTCAAGCGTAATATGGCTTGGATCAGAACAGATTTCGAAGGAGCTTGGAAAAGTTGCTGAATTGGAGATCTGTTCTCAGTCAAGCGGGGATTTTTGGACAGAAGACATTTAGCTCTATTGCTGCTGCCACTAACTGTGGACCTCCAAAAAGGATAAATGCAGGAACTCCCTGTAGAGAAAAAGGTTGTAGCTGCTTATCTGCTGGACACAATTTAATTAAAGAAAGTTTTATATAGAGAGCACTTTTAACAATAGATTGTGTCACAAAACAGCTTCACTGAAACATGGCTGTAGATTAATTTCTGTTCAGTCATTTCCTGAAGTGCTTAATCCTAATTAGGATGGAGACTGGAGCCCATCTCAGCCAACTCTGGG
Organism: Neosilurus mollespiculum; assembly: GCA_030014195.1. NCBI lineage: Eukaryota > Metazoa > Chordata > Actinopteri > Siluriformes > Plotosidae > Neosilurus > Neosilurus mollespiculum. The sequence continues at coordinate 16,326,617 of JAQMYF010000010.1, read as the reverse complement.
AGAGAGCAGAGTACACCCAGGCCATCGCAGGGCAAAAACACGATGACGGCAACCCAATGGCCTACTCTTTTCGAACAACAGCATTGGTTCTTTTTCATGATTCTCACCACAGACAGTTAGAGACATGGCTGGCCTTTGATAAGCCAGTAACCTGCACTGGAAGGACAGCTGAGACAACTTGTTGATCTTGGGGTTTGAACCGACATTTGGTTCATTAAGCCAGCACAGGCCACCACTACCCCATGGATGTAGATTTAGATTTTTATTGAGTAAGCCAGAAGTGACTGTTGTAAGAAGAACTACCTGAAAAAAATATTAGGCAGAAACCCTGAGAGAAACTGAAAATTGTGGAAGCTGACTAGAATATTTGGGGTTCTAATTCATTTTGTACAAACTTAAAAGACAACATTAAGTGTCGGGTCGAGTAGCCACTTGGTGAGCCATCTGTAACAATTTTAAAAAAGTACAACTTAAAGATTCAATAATAAACAATTTCATAGAAAAAAAACACCAACAGTTAAGATTATCCTAAATTCAAAAATTTCTAAAATAAATTCGAAGGATGTAAATAATGCAATAAAAATATTGAAAAGTAAATACTTATGATCAGAATGATAATTTTTCAGTTAATTAGTTCAGTTCAGTTAATTTTTGCTAAGTTTTTTTAAACTTTTTTATTTTGAATAATTTTAAGTAATTAACATTTAAATATTGTTTAAAGTGAGATGTTTAAAGTGGCTACTGCTGCTAGGAACAAACTTCTGGTGCTATAACAGGGGACAGCATGGTGGAGTAGTGGTTAGCATGGTTGCCTCACAGCAAGAAGGTCCTGAGTTTGAATTGGCGACTGCATTTTTGTGTAAAGTTTGCGTATTCTCCCTTGTGTTGGTTTTCTCCGGGTACTCTAGTTTCCTCCCACATTCCAAAGACATACACATTAGGCTAACTGGCTGTTCCAAATTGACCCTAGGTGTGATTTTAAATGCTTGTGTGTGTTGACCCTGCAATGGACTGGCAAACTATACAGGATGTTCCCTGCCTTCATCCAGTGTCTGCAGAGAGAGGATCCAGTCTCCCTTTGACTACAACCTATGGGCACACAATACATTTACGGCATTTGGCAGACACCCTTATCCAGAGTGACTTACAATTATTCTTTTTAAACAACTAAGCAAATGAGGGTTAAGAGCCTTGCAAAAGGACCCAACAGTGGCTGCTTGTTGGTACTGGGGCTTGAAACGCCATCCTTGGGCTCAGCAATCCAGAACCTTAACCACTGAGCGATCGCTGCCCAAAGTACAGCACCAGAATCCATATCCAGTAAAATGACATACAAAACCATCATACCATTTTAAGCAAACAATAGTGAGAGGAAAGGAAGAATGTGTGCCTCAGTGCTTAGGGCTGACAGAACTGAAGTGCTCTCACTGTTTCACTGCTCTGTACTCAGAAAAACTTTAGGTGCATCATTCATTCATTCATCATTCATTTTCTAAGCCGATTAATCCTAATTCGGTTTGCAGGGAGGCTGGCACCCATCTCAGCCAACTCTGGGCGAAGGCAGGGTACACCCTGAACAGCCGAGAAGCGGCATTGGGACTGAAAGATTGCTGGTTTGATTCCCAAACCAGCAGGAAAAATGTATGGAGGTGGGGGGGTGAGCTGCACCTTCTGCTCCTTCCTACACTCTCATGGCTGAAGTGCCCTTGACTGATTTCCGGGTGCCCCCAATGTGTGTGGCAGCCCACTGCTCTGAGTGTTTGTGTTCACTGCTTGTCTGTGTGTGTGTGTGCTCACTTTGGATGGGTTAAATGAAGAGGAAATAATTTCCCTTGTGGGATTAATACAGTATAGTTATAGTATTATTACATTTGGTAGGAAAATGCTGTAGTTCCACTTCTTGATATTTTTAGAACAGTTTGATTGTGAAATATGTACAGATCACTGTGTTTGTTGTCTGATTAGCATAACAATGTACAACAGGATTGAGTCACATAGTGTCCCTGTCACATACAGGGCACATAGGCAGATGAGGCAGAGCTGTGGTCGTAAACAGGAAGAAAATTCAAACAGGCAACTCCAAAAAGTCACTGATCAGAAAGCAAAGCAGAGTCGAAACACAAGAGGACAAAATCAAAGTACAAAGTGGTTTGGTGTACTGAACCATTCCAGAATATTGCAGAAGCAGCTGTTCGCAAAGGGCCGTGCAGTAAAGTGAACTACGTTGTGAATAAATTCACATGGTGCTCAGGTTGAGGGATGGAGACATAACAGTAACGTGGTTTTAGAGAATGTTTCACAAGTACAAGTGCAAGTAAATAGGCCTGGTATCAGACCACCATCGGTATCAGTGGATCTCTAGTCTGTGTATATAATGTTGAACATTGTATGGTGGAGTGCTAAATATATATGGAACAAGCACCACCCACAAGTACAATTGGTTCCTTGAAAATTGCAGATAATGCCCACAGCTACAGTAGCATTGCAGTGGCATTGAGAAACACTGAACAAGACTGGAACAGTTAGTATAGTACAAGTCATCCTGCTCGAGAATAGCTACATATATAAATAAATTGACAGACAAATAAATAAAAGGAAGACTTTTGGGACACCACCTAAAATACACTCTGTGGTGAAAGTAAATAAAAAAAAAAAACTTTGAGAAGTATACGCATTGTTCTGTTTGGAGTCCAGCAGCACTTAAAGAAGGTGAGGTCACACACAATGGCAGGACAACTGAGCGGCACAAACCAAAGAAATTACTAATTTGAAAGTCTTGACCTCAATCACTATGAATTGTTTTGACATCTTGTGAGTCTTTTACAGAAGACTGGCCCAAAATACCACTTGACCGCTGTAAAGAACTGATCAGCAGCTACAGAAAGCATTTGATTGAAGTAATTTCCAAAAAAGCAGCTTCCACTTATTACTACACAGAAGAGTTCACATTGTCTTTTCTATACTAACTTGCTTTGAAAAAGAAATGGTACCATAAAATACTGTGCCTGTCAGTAATAACCAGTGCAAAGCAATTTAATGGTTTTATATTAGACTAATGAACTTATATAGTAACTGCTAATTAATACTTCTACATAATTTAATTCTAATAATACTGTAATAGAAAATAAATAAAAATTGAATATTGTTATTTAGCAGAGAATAACAATCAGTGATTTGGTGATGCTTTCTGAACGGAGACTGCAGTAAGTTTTGTAACTGTCAGAGTTCAGAAACTTCTGAAGTTTGCTGATCCATTTTTTTATCAAGTCTTTAGTTAGGAGGAGAGTGCACTGAAATTAACTTTTTAATTATCATTATTTTACTATACTGTATAAATCCTGCAGGGGAAGTTATTGCCTCTGCGTTGAACCCATCCAGAAGTGAGCACACACATGTAAACAGTTAGCACACACACTTGGAGCAGTTGGGGGGTAGGTGTCTTGAAACTTCAGGGAAAACCAAGGAAATAACTACACCGCCTGGCAAAAAAAGTCATCATTGTGCTTTAAATAAGCAAATACTTAAAAGAGCCTTTGACTGGAAAATTACTGCAGTGATTGGGGTGCCATGGGGTGTCATCGAATAGGTATGTAACACCTCTGGTGAAGGAGCATGATGTGCAGTTCCTGTATTTTTGGTCCTCGCCTGACATTCAGCTGTCACCTCTAGCTTCAGGTAGCTGCTTGTCTGCTACAATGGCCATACAGGGCAACAGATTCTTCAGGCCAGCTAAATCAGGCTGAGAGTAGCGGAGTGGTCTGAGTCCAATCAATGCAAAATGACTCAAATTCTCAGATCTGAAGAGCAGCAAAGATGCAGACATCTTTCTTCTTTCATTCTTCAATGACCAGGATAACAGGCTGCCAGGTACATACCGAGACCAGGAGAGCAGAACAGTGTGGTCATTAGTGAGCCTGTTTACTCTATGGCCTTCAAACACCTTAGCCCAGCCACCCAAAAAGACAAGACTGGTTCAATGAGAACAATGAAGAGGTACACAGCTTTTTGTCAAACACCAACTGTTCAGAGTACAGCAGAATGTCCTCATCACGAGTGAAAAAAGGCAAGTACTGGAGAATCTCTGTGAGACTTAGAACACCATGTCCACTATTAAGGTCAATGAGATGCAGAGGTTTGAAGACAGTCACAACACCCAGTATTTCTAGTACACTCTGAAGGCTGCCTATGAAACTTCAGTCCTCTGATTCCTCACTTCCTAAGTAGAGATGGAACCCAGCTCAGAGTTGGGCTGAACACTTTAACCAGGTCCCCACCCATCCTGCTGCAATTAACAATGAGGATATTGTATGACTACCTCAGGTGGAGATCAAGGAAAAACCCCGAAACCTTCTCACAGAAAACAAAGTCAGAAAGACCATCAAGCAACTCTCCTTGCCGGGAACAGATGTAATCCCTGCTGAAGTTTACAAAGCAGGACTCCCAGCCAAGATGCAAAAAGTGACTGCGCTCTTCCAGTCCATCTGAAATGCAGGGAAAATCCACAAAAGTTAAAGGCTGCCAGCATAGTCCACATCTACAAGCAGAAAGGCAACCATCACCTGTACAATAGGGCATCTCCCTCCTGTCCACAACAGGGAAGATCCTGGCTCATGTCCTGGCTCACTGCCTTCTTCAACGGCGAATATGATATTTGCTGTAAGCCAGCTCCAGGAAAAGTGCCAGAACAACACAGTGACCTCTTCACAGTCACCCTTTGTCAATTTGACAAAGGCCTTAAACACACTCAGCAGATTACAAAGAATAATGGAAAAGTTTGGCTGCCCCAGTAAGTGCGCCATGATCACGCCACAGCTGTACAAAGACATAATGGCCAAAGTACTCGAAGTCAGAGATGAGTCGGATGCATTCCGAGTAAAAAACACAAGCACAGAGCAGATGCAGCACAAACTGGACTGCTTCTCACAACCCTGTGATAAATTTAATCTCTCAGCTCACTAGCAATACCGCTGCTGTATAGAGAGCTGTGTCAGGGAAAGCACTCAGTTGAGGGGCTGAAGAAATGATTTAAGGACTGTCTGAAATTGTTCCTCAAAATCCTGGACCTCTACCTTAATTAATTCTGGGGAGGCACAACTTAGCAACATCCCCAGTGCCACCCATACAGGTGAGGCCCAAAAAAACCAAGCTTCATGCAAACCTTTAACTACCGCCACTATCACTACAGCATCCACCCACATGTGCGACACATGAGGTTGAGCCTTCAGGGGCCTGATTGCCCTCATCAGTTACCTCCAGACCCTCAGAAACAAACTATTTGTGTGATTCTGAAGTCATGGTTATCTTCGACCGGGAAGAAGTAATATCACTGCAGTGTTATTCTTGTTTTAGTTAGCAAGAATTATTTTAACTGACGCAGTGAGGAGCCTTTCCTTTCTTAAATAACCATAATAGAATATGTATCCCTTGATCATGGAAAAAATGATACTGTGTCTAACAAGGGTTAAAATATTGGCCTAAATTAAGCAAACAGCTATGGAGACTGCTGTAATCACTTAAATTAGGTTAAGAACTCTTATTAAAATCTAAAGGGATAGTGCTGAACCATCAACTTCATGCAAGAAAAATGGTGGAGGAAAAATTTTGACTGACTGTTATTGGAAATCACTTAAATTTTTCGTCAAGTTGACTTAAAGGATTGGAACTAAATAGCTGTGTAGCCATAAGAAAACCAATTGTTAGTGAAGCTAATCAGGATAAAAGGCTTCAGATTGCTAGTGAGCATGAAGATTGGGCTCTTCACAGACATTCCACAGCATTAAATGAAATAGTAAACTGATGTGAACAAAGCATGATTTTGTATTATTATTTATTTTCTTAAAATAAAAATCATTAAGAAATTTTTTGTATTTGTTATGTAAGAGAAAAATAAACAATCTTGGACATGATTGAAAGAAAATAATCAACTTCTTAGTGGTAATAGTAACAATACTTTCACTCCATGGCTCATTCTTTTCCATCAGAGTCATTAGATAATAATTCAGAAAACCAAAGCTGGGTCTGTTTTGCTCTTTGCTATTGAAATGTGTGGTGTCTTCATAGCTAAATCTAAAGCCATTACAAAAAGGTTTTAATGCCTATGAGTCTGTAAAAGGACTATTATACTATATATTATTATTATTATACTATATAATTTTAAAGAGTATAAATTACTCTTAAAATTATTTGAAATAAATCATTCTGCTGTAAGGAAAATCATCTACAAGTGACTGCCAAATTGGTCCACCCAATTCACCCAGAGAGCAGTCTATTTTTTATGCAAAGACAAGTATTCTAAAACTCTAAAATTTCATCACATGATATGTAGGTAAGGCTTGCAAGTATTGATGTGAAAGCGCATACTTCCACAATCAGAAAGAAGCTGGACAATTTTGACCTGCATCCCATACAGGTCAAAATTTATGCCAGGAAAAAAAACCTTTGCTGTCCAAAATAAATATTAGAGCAAGACTATACTACAGCAGGGGGTCTGCAAGGGTCTCCAACCCTGTTCCTGGAGAGGTACCTTTCTGCAGATTTAATCTCTAACCAAACTTTAACACACCTCATTAACTGATAAAGAACTTCTTAAGGCAAAAATTAGATGGTCAGATATGCATGATTAAGGTTAGAGCAAAGTCTTCAGGAAGGTAACTCTCCAGGAACAGGGTTATATACTGATTAACTGCAGAATATGTGCCATGGACAGACAAATAAAAAAATGTTTGGCCACAGTCATAGTACACATTAGAAGAACTTCATATCTACCATCGGAACTGGTGTGAAAATGTTATAATTTTGGCTTGCTTTGTTGCCTCATGTTCCAAACAGTGAATCAACCATGTATTCCGCATCATATCAACAAGTGCTTGAAGATAATGAGGCCATTTATTATCAAACCTTATTCCCCTACACCCCCATCTCTGTGTTTTTGTTGAGGTACACATGCTACTTCTGAGATGCCAGTGATCCAGATCTGCTTTCCGAATTCTGTGATCCGTCCTTATGTGCTACTACTGGTTGGGGTTCTCAGAAGTCCCTCGCTCCTGCTGATGATATACCAAGAAACTGAGATGAATTTTCACTGTTGGTGATATAAACCTTTTTACTAAAATGATTTAGGACTACAACTACCATAGCTGTTATAAGATAACCAACTAGACTTAATGTAAAACTACAGTAAAGTTTCTGCTGCTTGGTTTGTATTTTATCTGATATCTCCTAAATTAGGATGGCTTTCCCTTTTAAATCTGGTTCCTCGCAAGGTTTCTTCCTCATATAGACTGAGGGATTTTTTTTCCTTGCCACTTTTCCTGCGTGCTTGCTCTGAAATTCTTCACCAAGTTTATTTTTTTTTACTATGTAAAGCTGCTTTGCGACAATGTCACTTGTAAAAAGTGCTATACAAAAAAACTGAATTGAATTGAATCAAATGTATCTTACTTTCTTCACAGAAGAATGTTATAGCTATTATAGCTATATAATTTTGTTGAATAATTGATGGAGAAAGCTGAATTGAATTATGGTTTTAAGTGCTGTATATCATCTTTGTCTGTAGGCAATGTATTAAAGAATGTGAAAAATTACTTTTCCACTTACTTATATTTACTTATTAATTTTTTCATGTCTGCATATCACTTTGATATAAATGACTTGTCTAATGCCTCATCTTAAAAGAACATACAAAGAAAAATTAAACAAAGAGGCATTGAATCTCCCTCTCACATTCTTCCACACACATCCACATCAAATGCAAAACAGCACATACACAATTTCTCTTCATTGCTATCAAGGTCACATTACTGATGACGCTATCCTTGCAAATGTAGTGACAAAAAGAAAGACAGATATACAGAATAAATGGGCATACAGTGCTCCATTAGCTAAAAGATTTGCCTGTAATTTAGGCTATAAAACACATCAAGGTCACTCAATAATAATATATGTATGCAACCTGTGTTCTGGGACAAATATCCTGCTACATATGAACTTGCTGAGAAGTTCTTACTCTTTAGAAATGACTATACTTTACTCGGCCTTGAGCAATTAATTTATTTGTCCTTTTCACACCAACCTATACATTATAGTGGCCAGGGTTGGTGTTTTATTGCTTCATGATGATGCTTTTCAGTCACACTGGCTGGGATAATGGATAAAAAAAAGAAAACGTCTAGCAATTTGTCACAAAAAGAATTCCTGTACAGTTGCTCTTTATCAGATTGGTTAAAGGAAATGCTTTTGGGGCTTGCCATATAAAACTGAGACAGTATACATTAATCATGAAAGATGATTAGGATTGTTATTTGTAGCTACTAAGGAAATCCATTTGTTGGGAAAAATTATTCATATACAATTTTAGCATTTTTATTATTTAAGCAGAGGATAGGACATATCTACAGCTTGAAATAGTGCCCCAGTGTGAAATAGACCAAAAAGCAGAAAAAATGTGCTATAATAAACCTTCCAAACAGACGCTTTACAAAATATAAATGTCTGAATATTCATGCTTTAGTCGTTGGAAGTTATTTTTCCTCTATACATTACAGTATCGGTCTTACATGACCTTTTTATATAGACACATACACACATTTGTTCATTAATTTTCAAGATGGCAAGTCGTACAAAGATGTATATAAACTTTAAAGAAATACACAAGAGGGGTTTTACCCTAATCTTGATCTCTTGCATATGTGACATGTGTGTACAACAGATACAAATTTCACTTGTCCCCCTGCAATAACCAAAGAAAATTAGGTAATGTTAGACTTACTTGTAATATAGGTATCAGTACAGAAAATATGAGCATGCTATTTTAGAAAAATAATACAGGATACCGTAGTATGATGCCGTCTGATATGTAATATGTACCACACCAGTGTTATGATTCTCATGCAGTGTTTTATTCCTCTTATACCATAATATTTCTATTTGATTTTTGATTTACTAAAAGCATTGTACTATTTATATACTATACAGATCCATCCATCACGTCATGAGCAGCAACAAAACAAGATTTGAACCTTCTCTTGAAGTTATTAGACATAAAATACAACTTTCTGCCACAAATATATCCTCAAGCACAAATCTCACCATTTTAAGGACATCTCCGGACATGAACTTTCCACAAACATGGAATTAGCAGAGAATTAAAAAAGCTTTATTTCCGAGTTTCATAGTATAGCACTGGCGCTGGATACTCCTTCCATTAATTATAAATAAACATCTCCTTGAAGAAAGCTTCATCATATCAATAATTATATGTATGTTTTTGTTAAATACCAGCACATTTTAATGTCATTTATTATTTGACTTCATCTAATATTTATTTTAGGACCCCATTAATAAGTTGTTACACTTGAAAAAGATAATTTATTTGGATGGGCATGTTACCATAGAACTATTATTTGCCTGGCAGCCAGAATCAAAGATGCATTATGTAAAAGGTCTTTGAGAGTGTAGTTAAGCCCAGGAAAATGCTAGACATCCCACATGTGACCATGGAGGTAAGATCCACAGAATACTGGGAGAGAGAAGGTTTTTGTTTTTGGTATAAAGCACATATTTACACATTTTCAACTGCTCTTAGACTTTCATTACAAGAGTACTTGGAGTAAATCAGTGTTTTGGTGTTTTCTCAGTACAAATGTATTGTCCATAGTATTTGCACACACACAAGTGCACTAAAGAAAGATTATACTTAAAAGAGCTGGAGTGTTCCTTTTAGGGAGTAATTTTTCATGCCAATCTGTCACTGAATAGTGTTCTTTTACTGATAACCACCACTTAGTAACACAAAGCACAAACTGTTGATAACAGCAAGACATCAACCAATCAAAGAGATCGCAAAGACACTGACGGCACAAAATGTTCTGAACAGCTCCTTGAATACTGAACAGAAACAAGACAATGGTAGTTCTGGTCAAACATGCAATGTGCAATGTTCCTGATCCTACAAATCGGTCTTAACTGATCTCAGAACAGAACAGATTGGCCATCCTGGACCAGCAGATGTAATGGATTGGATCAGCATATAATTGCTCCCAGCAGTTCTAAACCTTGTAATCAAGGGCTGCAGAATGCTGATTACCTGCAGCAATGGCTCGGACAGAATAAAAAATGTGCCCTTTGTTACCGAATACAAACTGAAGTTCTCTTGAATGAAACTTTATGGCTGCAGGATCTATGTTTCCCATTGGGTTTTTGTACCTATAGTTAAAAAAAATAGTACTGGTTTTTGATTCATTTTCCTTGAAAGCCTGATTGTTAGTTTTAGTTTAACATGACAGTACTGCTCAATTCTCCGAAATATTTTTAAATATGAGTGCACAACACTGACAGCAGTTCCAGACCTTCAATGCTAGGTTGATATTAATTCACTTGTTCTAATAAGTCATTTACATTTACATTTACAGTATTTGGCGGACGCTCTTATCCAGAGCGACTTACAATTATCATTTTTATACAACTGAGCAATTGAGAGTTAAGGGCCTTGCTCAAGGGCCCAACAGTGAACCGCTGACCTTCGGATCAGTAAGCCATCGCCTTAACCACTAAGCCACCACTGCCCTCATTGTTTCTTCAGTAACAGATCAACAGGGGGAATAATGGAAAACAGCATACATAATCTAAGGCAAATAATCAAATAAATAAGTTATTCATAAAAAAATGCATGATCATTGATGTAAAGCTTTCTGTTTTTAACAGTAATTTTTTTGCCACTTGACAGAATGACAGGCTACTTTTTGTCTACTTTAAGAAAAAGAAAAAGAAGAGAATCACAGTCGTAATTTGTAATGGAATGCAGTTTTTAGCAGCAATAACAAACAAAAAATTTGTCTCAATTCTCATTTTATAATAACAATTATAAAAACCCAACAAACTATAAAAAAAAAAAAATGTAAATGTTAATCACCAATATGCGCTCCAACCAAATTTTCAATAAATGTCTACTAGAATGGGGCAGTGGTGGCCCGGTGGTAGGGCGCTGGCTTACTGAACTTAAGGTCAGGGGTTCAAGCCCCACTATCACCAAGGCCAGCCATGTCTCTCACTGTCTGCGGTGAGAGGCATGTAAAAGAACCATTGCCGACTTTCGTAAAGAGTAGGCCATTGGGTTGCCGTCAGCATGTTTCTGCCCTGCGATGGCCTGGCGAGCTTTCCAGGGTGTTCCCTGTCCTCGCCCCAGAGTCGGCTGAGATGGGCGCCAGCCTCCTCACGACCCTACTTAGGATTAAGCAGTTCAGAGAATAAATGAATGAATGTCTACCAGAATACCAGAGGTCTGAGTTTAAAGTTACACTTTCAGTAACAAGCATAGCCACCATTTGCATTCTGTAGTGCAGTGAATCTCCTTCTAACAGAATGAATGAGATCATTGATTGAGGCTTGTGGAATATTATCCCATTCCTCCCCAAGAGCTGTGCAGAGTTCAAAAATATTACCAGGGACAGGAAAATGAGCAGGCATGGGGTCAGTTGGCTGTGGTGCTAAACTGATGGAATGGACTTCTAAGGTGGTTTATTCTTGACAGATTTGCCTTTACAGCTGCACCAATTGGTCAAAGTGACATACCAGCTTGCCACATGCCAACTGCCCTCTCTCTGTCGACTTATAGGTTGACAAAGGGTTGTATGACAAATCTGGAGGATTCGGGATGGCCTTTAATTGTCCCAGATGATATAAACTTTTTTTTTCATTTCAAAACACACACACAAAAAATTATGAAATGCAACATTCAATAAACATTCCCCTTTTAAGGTGTTGTGTTTATAAGTGTTTTCAGCATATCTATAGGAATAAATCCTGACATGCTGCTCATTACATATCAAAAGTTGCTGAGGTATAAAAGGAATAAAAACATTGGGATATTGTATTGATAAGTAACTAACGTCTCACTGTTCTGGATTATTTTCCTATAATAGCACATCCTGCAGTATTTTAATCCTCCGATACACTAGAACATTGAACACACAGAGTGCATAACATAGGTTACATATTGGGTGCAATATTCCTAATTGTAGCCACTATGTTTCTGTATACAGTAAACCATCATAAAAACTAAAAGGGACTACCATGTTACTGTGACGAGTCAGACAATGCTGTAGTCAGTTGATAAATCTACTTTCTGCTCATTTTAGCGAAGAATTCCTATTGCGTGTTATGTTAAATTTACTCAAAGCTCATTTTTATGAACAGTTCAATACTTCTACGGGGATCTGTCGCGACACATGACCTGTTATTAGTAGGAGAGCTACATGGCAGTGTATCCTAATTAAAAGGACTAATTACTGTTGGTACAAAGTAGGCGTACCTAATAAAGTGGCAACTTAATATACCGTACATCAGTTATATGGATGTTGCCCTCTTTTGGTCAAGCCCTGTTACTACAACACATAAAATACATTAAAAAACACATAAAATACATTAAAACAAATAATATATCTCTGTAGTGGTTTCTATTTTTAATCAAATGCAATAACTAAAAATAAAAATATTACAGCCCACACATATTAAAGTTGTTATAACACAGAGGTGGGAAAAAAATACCACATATTTATATATTTACAGAAATAGATTACACAGTTTAATAGCATGGTTCAAATAGCAAAAACATGCATTTTAAAAATAGTAATAGAACTTCTTCTTTTAAAACACTGATCAACAAGCTGAAATATTATTAATAAAATACAGAGTAACGGCTTTAACAGCATGTTTATGTTTTATTACATTAAGGTTCTGTTTTCAGCTCTTTAAAACTAAACTAAGAAAACGTACAAACAAACCCTGCTTTGCGCATAAACACATCTTACAGAACAGACTTACTATTATATATCTTATCATGTCATTAACATAAAGTTAACATTAAAATAAAGTACAAATATTTACATGTTTTTAGGTTACAAACGATCTCGTCAAGCTCACTTCAGAAAGCTTTCGAGCTTCTCCGTGCTCACAGTCGGCATCAGAGCGACTTCAAAGAAAGCCCTGGCAGAAAAAGAAGCTGGATGAGAAACAATGTAAGGGGGAAATCTATACAGACATGCCAACTGTCATCTGTGCCATCAAAAATGAATGAACTGCTGTGCCAGTCAAACAGCTCAAAAATTTTCTAACATCTGCAAGGGACACAAGAACATGAATTATGAATGAAACTAAAGGGGGTGTTTTTTTCCTGGAGCACTACAATTTTAATTAAACTGTGGTGCTGTGGAATTCTCAATTCCGATTGGTCAGGACTACATTTTCTAATAACTGGAGCTTTGGCAATAATGCAAGCTGCATTCAATGTGGTATCAATTCTACAGAACACGTCCTTCCGCGTGTAGGTTCGGCACTGTTGCATGCTGTGAACAGCACTATCGAGGTTGCTTCTTGGATTCAGAACAAGGCTGTGTTTACATGCATGTACAAGCGCATGGCCACTTTTCAATCGGTAATTGTACCTAGTTTTTGAGCCTTAATGGAAGTTGGTAGTGAGACAGATTCAAATCACATACTACATGTAGTGACAGGGCTTGTGCTTTCCTGTTCTTAGATGCTGATGTTTTCTGTTCAGATTTTACCTGATAGCGAAAAATGTATGACACAATATCGGTCCAGCTCCAGTGTAAAAAAAACTGCTGAATTTCAGGGCTTGTGTAATCCTGTTCGTAATTATGTTTTGATAAGATTCTATTTTCATACCATGAAGATGAATTTAATAGTTTGACAAATCTGTTTGTATAAGAAGTGACACCGTGTTGAACCAAAATCCCTCATGCTTTTCTTCACATTGCGGATTGATCTATTTTCAATCAAAAAAGATGAAAGATGAAAGTGGATCAAAAACCCTCCACTTTTCCTGAAGTGGCTGACGTGAAACTAAAAATCGAATTTTGCTGGAATAAAGAAAATTGTGTTTAAATTATTTTTAAAAAATAAATAAATAAAAATCGATCATTGATGTGATGAAGCATTCCCTCTAGCGGCATTAATTCATCTTAAATTTGTGGACACGGTCTTCGGTTTGTAAGAGGTACTCTAATGTATCGCTTATTATCTACTTATAACTAATAAAGGGTTAAAAACAGGATCATGCGGAACATTCCTATATTAAAAGTTCACACAGGAAGCAACGACTGAGAGGCAGCCATGCAAAGTCAGTGAAAGCCAGCGAGATGAGCAATGCAAGTCAAATTTTCTCAAGCACTGTGAAATGGGCGGGTACAGAGTTAAACGGAGCTGAACTCGGATGCCACAAGATTAAAACAATAACCAAATCAGCGCTTAACATACTGTTGATTGACAGATGTCACCCAACACCACGTTCCCCAAAACATTTTGTATAGGGAAACAATGAACACGAGTTTAATGATTCCACCTACATCAACATGGAAGAGCAGCTCATTATTGCCATAGGCTTCACAGCAGCACATGAATATTTTACCAAAGATAATACCCGGTAGCTGTCCAGGGTGTACCCGCCCTCACCCAGAGTCGGCTGAGATGTGCGACAGCCTCCCCGCAACCCTAATTAGGAATAAGCGGTTTAGAAGATGGATGAATGTATGAATAATACCCGGTTGGTATTTTTTTACATTTTATTACATATATATATA
>JAQMYF010000010.1:16297880-16310080 GCA_030014195.1 Neosilurus mollespiculum | reverse complement strand
CACACACACACACACACACACACACACACACACACACACACACACACATATATACACACACACACACACACACACACCCAATAATAAGCTATTTATAATGACAATATAAGATAATACAAGTCAAAATAATATAAGCTAGTGTTAATATATAAACTATTTATTAATAAACTAGCTAGGCACTGTTCACTGCTCAAGGTTTCACTCTGAAATATTTGGAAGTGGGAAACATGCGAGAAGGTTACCTAGGCCTGACAACTAGAACGATTCACTTGTGTCAAAGTGTTGTTATTTGCATTGCACTCAAATCACAAGTCACTCATCGCTTCCTGTGTGGATGCAGTTAAAATATTATCTAAAGCAAGTTCAGGACATGCCTGTCACTGGAAAACAGTTCATTTTAAGGGTTGTATATTTAACAATTCACACCACCTCAAGGATTAATTTTTACAAGTATGACAAGTTTCATACAAACAACAACAACCAATTGAAGTGAGTCAATACATTTAAAATAAAGATAATGTATTTATGTGTAAATTCATATTGCAGTCATATACAGCACATAAAAAGGTCTGGCACAATGAGCTTACTTGTGAGCGTATTTGCTGCGAACGGTGACAAGTCTGCTGTCAGACGGATTGTTCAACATGTGCAGGAGCTTTCGTGCAATAGGTGCCAGATCCTCCACACTGAAGCCCGAGTGGAACTGCAGAGACTCGGTCTGGGGGGGGGCATACATGTCAGTGAGGCTCTGAGGAGAAGCTATTGTAAAAGGAAGTTTTACAACATACAAACTACACACAGAAATGCCCTCTCCATGCCCAGGAATCAAACCCAGGAACTTCTTGGTATAAGGTACCAGACCAAACACAAAATTCTGGTACCAAACCAACCCTAGTTTGAACTGAATGATAGTTTTCATCATTCATTTATAGCGATAATTTTTACTACAGTGCAGAACTTAATTCTGCTCAAATTACAACATTATTCTTCAAATAGTCCTAATTTTTTATAGTAACATGGGATCGTTTAGTGTTGTTCATAATTTTTCTTTTAAAACACAGGCTGCAAAATGCTGTTTTAAGAACATTATAATATAGATTATGCCTTAAAATTCGCATTTTAAGCACTGAAAAATTTTTATTGGGAGGAAAAAAAAAAAAAAAAAAAAAAAAAAAAAAAAAACTTAAAACCAAATTAAATCCTGTTCAATAATTTTGCAATTAGTATAATTTTGCTGCAGCGAACACCATTAGTCACATAATTATTATGGATTACAATTTAACTGCACATCACAATTAAAACACCCCTCTCAAATTTAAGCAGGTTCAGAGCAGATGTGCATTTGATCACTCGGATGAGTCAAAGATAAAATTGATGAATTGCGACATAATGAATATGGTTTGAAGAGTGTGTTACCGAAAGGAACAAAAGAAGGAATTTAATACTGTTGTACGTGTGCCCGATAATACACACTTACCCATCCTCCCAGGTCCTTGGTTACCAGGGCAATGAGCAGACAAGCAGAGGCCAGCAGTGATGCTCGGACAGGGACAAACTCTATCTCCAGGAGACTGAGCTCACAGACGAACCTGGCCAGTGTCAGGGTGTCCATACCAGCATTCACACACTGCAGTAAACAGATGCACAAACAAACACACATGAATAACAAGACAACTTCCACAAATTACAGCATCTATTGAAAACCACAATTCCTCTCTGTGCTCATTTTCATTATTAATAATAATGCTCAACGTGACAGATTTAACTTGCAGTTAAAGGAATAAAGGCTTATCTACTACATAGAGGTTTTTAAAAATAAGGCAATCATACCTTCAATATTAAGAAATATAATCATAATTATTTTAATCATTATTGTACAATATTAATATCATTGGATCAATCATTTGAAGTATACTATAACAGAGCCTAACTAATTCACCCCAGACCATGTGGTAAATTGTGTTATGGTCTGATGAGACCAGTGTAAACTTTTTTTGGGCACAATTTTAATATTCGCTGCAAAACAACCATCCGAATCACACTATAACCACAGTGAAGCATGGTGCTGGCAGCATCATGCGCTGGGGCTGCACCTCTTCAGCTGGGACTGGTAGAATATACTAGTAATATTTATACTGGTCAGTATAAATGACAGAATGAATGCTGGGCACTTTCCAGTCTGCCCGTGTTCATTTGACTTCCTAAAACATTCATTACACATTTGTTTTTGTCTGGGTCACAACAGAAAACCGAACTAACCAACGACTTAGTTCGGTTATCCTAATCGGATAGCAACTGGTACCTTGCATGAATAGCTGATCAATACAGTTTTTGTACAACAGAAAATCGTACATGTGTAATCAACTTTTTCCATAATACAATGGATTCATTAGTATCCTCGATATTGAATGCAGCCTGTTGCTAAAATTAGACAAGAACAATCGACCTAGTGCAGACATGTAGTACCAAATTCAGTCACTTAGGAGGCCTACGCCCCTAGCCCCCCTCTCTGAAAAGCTCAATGGATTTACACGATTTGGAAAAATGGTTTTTCCAGACTTTGAAATCACGTTCTCAAGAAATGCCAACATGAGGCTCCAGTGACCTTGACCTTTGACCTCCAAAATCTAAGTCAAAGTGGGCAAAGTTTTAAGAAAACCCCTCAAAGGGTTCTTGAGATATTGTGTTGACAGTAATGCCCCTGACAGACAAAAAGACAGATGGACAAACAAAAGCATCCTGCCCCCAGCCCAGATTATCGCCAGCACCAACACATAAATGGTGTAAATAATACGTTTTTTAAACAGCATTTTACCCACCATTATTAAAATAGACTATGGCAGGATGGCATTTTCACACAACAATTATCCATGGAGTTTCCATGTTGGTCTGTGTGCCTTATGTATACCTCTTGAAAATCAAAGCTAGAAGGCAATTCCCAGTCTGACAAGTTTTCATGTCAAAATTTGAAGTGTAGTGATTTTATGTCGGACACATCGGTCACCAAGCAGCAGAGTAAGCCGATGAAAAAAATGCACATGCTGGCTCTGTTAACTTCTCTTAAAGGATTTTCCACTGTTGTTTCCCAGGTTGTCATGACTTGTGTCTCAAATGACTCAAACTATGTCCTTGGGTTCAGATGTACTTACTTACATCCAGAACTGTGATCATATAGCCTTCAAATATTAACCCATATTATAATATAACCAATCCTGATACACAATTTATTATCTGTGCACCAACCAATCAGATGAATGTAAATGTCTTTGCCATATAATAAAGACTGTTATATTGTATGACATTTCCTTCAAATCCACTAAGAGCAGCATTCCAGAAGATGCTATAGAAGAGATATTTACAGTAACACCACAAACCTTTCGCTTATCTGTATTCATTTCATAAAATAGCAAAATCCTACCCCAGGTAAGGATTGGAATCAATCATAGGTGTGCTGAATCAGTATAACAGCACGCTTGCTTGTAATAATACTTAATCATATATAGATGTTTTGGGGCTGTGGTGTAGTGAAGGTGCTGTGCTCATGATTGAGAGGTTGTGGGTTCGAATCCCCCATTAGACCCCCCCGTGGTAAGACCCCTGGCAAGGTCTTAACCATAAATGTGCCTCTGTGCACCCAGCAGAATAAATGGGTACCAGTGAAAATACAGGAAGGGAATCTGCGATGGACTAGTGTCCCATCCAGGCAGAGTTCAACTCCTAGTCACTTCACGCTACAGAAACCCAAATAAGCCATAAGAGGTCACATGATCAAAATATGCACACTGTTACAAACAAACTCAGTCATTGAGCACAATGTTATAGAAAATTAACCTCCTTTTAAAACTACCATTACTTTTGCTCCGTTATCAGATAATTTAATCTAAAGGATTCCATGCAAACCTTGCATAACCTAGTGTATATACACACACACACACACACACACACACACACACACACACACACACACACACACACACACACTCACTCTCTCTGCAGTTTCTCCCACTCACCTTGGCATATCTTCGTAAGAATCGATAGGCAACAGGAATATTAATTTCGAAGTTTAGTGCCTGTAGGATTTTCACTTCCATAGCAATGAGTTGAGGACGTTTGTAGGCATCGTCACATATATACAAGAAATCATCAACACAGGGGGGGAGCCGCTCCTGAAACACACGGCCAAAAGAGTGACTAGGGAACATTTATAATGAATTAAAATCTCGCCCCCCCCCCCAAAAAAAAAGAGAGAGAGATTCTGCGTTAAAACTTGAGCAGCTTCAAAAATCAGGTCTATAAGGAAAAGCAGGTCACACAGTACTTATGATAACCACAAACAGGGTTCACTGGGTTGAAGCTACTTGACTGACAGCTGGTGGGCTTTCAAACACAGGGAGCACATTTTAGACAAGCATGAAAAAATTGTCAAATATTGCATCAGGTTATTTATATGTTCATTCTTTCCTACACACTTATACATATAAAAACACACACACACACACACACACACACACACACACACACACACACACTATATTTTCGACACCCACCATCTTTAGGTGCATAATTCTATTAGTATATACAACCACCTAAGGAGAAAAGTGCAACACGTAATTTTTCTTTGGTTTATTTATTTATTGCTTTGGGGTTTTTTTTTTTACATGATGGACACAGATGAGCCTCCAGCACAGGGCGGAGCTGTGAAAAGGTGCCTCTTTAAAAAGTTTATGGAGTTGTGGTGGCACTGTGCAGATTATGCAAATTAAAATGAGATTTTTTACAGTCTAGATTTTCATATTTTAATCGTGACACTGAGGCAGGTTAGGGACGCACTTTGAAGCCGCTAATAGCTAACGACAGCCACCTGTTCTGGCATGTTCAATGTACTCGTTTAAACACTAAGAGTAAACACAACTCCCTACAAGTGTTTATGGAAAATACAATAAAACTAAAACATTTTTTATAGTTTATATTTACATATTTAAATCAATCAAATCAAATGCTTTTTGTTCGCATCAAAGCTCCATGACATCCCATGATCCACACTGGTTTTTAATGTAGAATCGCAGGGAGGCTGGAGCCAATCCCAGACAGCTCTGCGCGAAGGCTGGGTACATCCTGAACGGCTAGGTTAATAGCTTTGTTTTGCTAACAGCGTCTGTACAAAAAACAAAAGTGCAGTATTGATATGAAAACTGAATTTCGTAAAAGTTAAATTATTACGGACTGCTGAAAAAAATATTACATTTTAATCATGACACTGAGACAGGCCAGTCAGCCACTTCAACCTGAGAAATAAAACTGTGACGGTGTCTTTTTGCTCAACCTAAGGGGGGGGAACACTCCCTTAAGGTGTTTTGGTACATAATATGCAAAATCCAAGAAAAACCAGCTAGAATGAGCCTTAAATGGTTTGTTTTCCATTTTAAAGCATGATAATGATGATGCTGCGTGCTTGAGTGACCATGAATTTATTTTGCCTTTTGCTCAGGTACAAATGTACAATTGCGGCGAAACTTTTGTGCAGATCCCGCAGTCATAAAATAAGAAAATGCATGGCATGGTGATATTAATAAAATTTAGTGTCTATAATTTTTATTCAGGAATTATCCATTTGGATCAAATGATTTATGATCCCAAAATAGTGAACCAATCAGATTGCGCATTTTCTTATAGTATACACTAAAGCAGATTATGCTCATCTCTGCTCTCCGAATCAGTGCACTATAAAAAGTAAGGTGTGGTTTGTGGGTAAATGAGGGCAGATGGAGTTTAAATGTGCGCCTCTCACCTCAAACTTGCAGGCGAGTAGCATGGCTGTGGAGCCAATGAGCTGCAGCGACTCCCTGCTGGCCTGAGTCACAGCCAGATAATGATCAGTCATCTTCACAGCCAGGTACAACGTTTCATGATTCAATTCAAAATTCTCCTACAGAGAAAGTAAGTGAGAAAGAAAGGTTAGATGGGCGTATCAGAACTGCCTGAAGCCAAGTGTATTCTAGGACAGACATAAAACCCTACAACAGATCAACATTATAAAAGCACACACTGGAGAACTCACCTGGACCTCGACCAGCCAGTCCACTAAAATTGCCCTCATGCTCGGATTCAGGCTCGGCTGACTGTCTATGTAATGGGGCAACACAAACTTCTCCTGGAGGATAAAACATTCCATACGGTTTATCTTTTGAACGCTTTGCATGGTTTTTTAAACAAGTTCTGGTTAGTCCAAATGTGTATCATTAAACAAACCAAAAAATCAGAGGTGAAGGGTTTATTGAAATTAAAATGCTTTTCATTGGTCGGAGCTACGAAAAAAATAAACACAGCAAGAAGGTCCTGGATTTGAGTCCCGGGCTCAGGCATTTCTGTCTTTCTTGACATGTTCTCCCCACGCCTGCATGGGTTTCTTCTGGCTATTCCAGTTTCCTCCCACAGTCAAAAGACATGATCATCAGGCTAACTGGCTCTTCCGATTTGCCCCCTAGGTACAAGTGTGAATGGTTATATGCGTGCTGGCCTTGTGATGGTCTGACAAGCTGTTCAGGGTGTACCCTGCCTTCACCAAGAGTAGGCTGAGACAGGCTCTAGCCTCCTGGTGACCCTATTAGGATTATGCGGTTCAGCAAAAGAGTGAGTGAAATGATGAGTGCGCAGTTAATAATATACGTAATAGTTACAATAATAATAATAATGCAATGATTATCTAAATGTAGAAAATATTTTGGGCACTTTTTCCTGCTTGTCTGTTCTTGTTCAGAGCTAGAATTTGAAAAAAAATTATTAATAATATACAGTACATCAATTTTTGAGACTCAAATAAACTTGAGTCAATTTTGGGTTGAATAAAAGTCAAATCACTTTCCAACTCCAATGAAGCCATTACAGACAGTCTCAAGAACCACACTAAGAGGGAACATGTACAAGGACTCGGTTCAAACTGAATAAACACAAACATTACCACCTGATGTCTGGATTTGTCAAAAATTACTGTTGGTATGAGGGTATACACAAAGTTCACGTTTCAGTGAAACCTAAATGCCATAACTTTAGCTCTCCAAAACAGATCTGGAAATACTTTTGCAAAAAAATAACAACAATAATAATAATAATAAAAATTTTTGTAATCAACTGCATTGTTACTTTTGCTAAGCTTCTTGTGACTAAAAAAGTCAAAATATTTGAGTGTATTTACAAGTCAAAGCAACTCTAACCCACATCCCCAAATTTAGTTAATTGACTGGACTCCCATTGGAGAACTTGTGTCCAACATACACAGCAAATGTGTGAATCATGTATTCAGTATGGACCAGGAAAAAAAAGCAGTAATTTACCTGTTAAGGTAAAAGAGATTGTGTTTGTTCATTATTGCAAATTAGGTGAAGCTCAAACCATATTTTTAAATAAATTTAGACATAAATGCAGGTGATTCCAAATGATTCTCATACTCTTGCATGATACCATAGATCTCTATTCAACAGGTGTGTATAACAAATATGTAACTTAAAAAAAAAAAAAAAAAATTATACATATTACGAAAAGAAAAGTTTAAAAATATTGACTCACCTCTCTTTTCTTGAGGTAATCAAAAATGTCTTTGGCGTATTCTGGGGAATGGGTGTGGTCATTTAAAGCATCCGAGTCAATGTCAAACTCCGGGGGTATCTGCAAATATATTCAAGTTTTCAAAGATTTCTTTAACATACTGTGGACTGAAACTTGATTTGGTTAATGCAGCAGCAAACTGGATTCTTCCATTTAAATCAGAGATTTTTGAGTACATTAAAAGCTGATCCTAAAGATTTTAAATGTAAAATTTCCTAAGTTTACGATCTCAACAGATCCATAAGTCTTTGGCCCAATCACATGCAATATGTAAATTAACTAGTTAGTAGATGGAAAATTTACATGCAAACATGGAGTATATTGACTATTAGCTCAAATTAACTAATAACTGGGACACAAATAGATTCCGCCTAGGACAGATAAATAATTACACAGGAATAAATAACACATTGAGGCACAGGATAAAAGAAAATTAAGCAATAAACAGGTCTGTGATAAAGTTTAATAAGCTGTGATGATAACAATTTAATGTCTAATATCAAAATTTTAGATTTGTCCTACATTCACTAACTAATTTCATCAGAACTGATGAAGTGCCTTAGATGAAGGATGACCGACAAAAACACAATCGTCTCAACTTACAGCTACAACATGCATGCTTTCACCTGACATCACACCCGCCTCATTAGATATGCAAACCATGAAGTGGTGTTTGGCTGCGCTCACTGTTTACATGGCGTTTATGTTGCTAAAGCGCTTCATTCACTGTTAAAATGGTTGCTTTGGGCTGTTCAAACCAAACAACCAGTGAAATTGCTCAAATTTTCTTGGGGCTTCACCATAAAGTTGGCCGTGTAAAGGATTTTAACAGACGATGACAAGAAAAGCGGATCCTGAAACTTTCGCTGCCGTCAAAGCTTGTAAAGTTAAAGCACATTTGGGTTTGCATTGATCACTTCATGAAAGGTTAGTAAAACCCTGGGTTCTATTTCACTTGGTTTGAAGGGGACTACTCTTACTGTTGCCCATTATGTGTTCGTGATTCGAAGTTCATGGCATGCTTAAGTCCATCGCCGCTTGGTTAACTGTCTTGAACGCCATAAACGTAGGTTTACGATTTATTTATTAAAATATCCTAGTAATCTTGATGAAGACTGGGCTCCCACACTGAACTTGGGTCATGAGAAAGAAAAAGAGCAATCAGAAGTATGTAACAAGCACAATGACAAGAGTTACAAGTTGTTGGCACGAATATGATTGGTTAGGCCTGTCATGATGACCTTTTTGTTAGACAATATAGTTACTGCAATTAGATGTATGACACGGCCTAAAAGCAGAGCTTCCATATGATTTCCCTTACTTGACAGGATTTTTGTGTGTGTGTGTGTGTATATATATATATATATATACACACACACACACACACACACACACACACACACACACACCTGTTTATAGAAGGGAATTAAAATGAGGTGACTAAACATGCAATCTTTGTCTCGATATGTAAAGCACACCATTTAGAAACATTTCAATAACACAAGAATATAATTAGTTGTTTATTTGCGAATTGTTTACTTTGTAAAAATGTATAATTGGCTGACAGAATCGATCACAATTCACTCCAAGATATCTAAGAAATCATTTATCCTAGTAGCAGTGCGAGCAGGTATCCATAGGATGAAAAAAACCCCAATGTGGGCTCCGTCATCACCACAGGGTTGCAAGATGCCAGTCGGCTAACCAGGTTTGTTTTGGGGGGTTTTTAACGGAGATTGCGGACTGTATTTGTGCATTACTGCCACTCATTGGTCTGGAGTTCTCTGCTTTGGCTTACAGACTTATTCATGGTTTTGTGCGTGTGTGTGTGTGCGCACGTAAGAGAGGGACAGGTTGCTTACTTCCATAAACACGTTCTACGCGCCAGAAACGCCATGCGCTTCCTCAGTGTGATTGGGTTAAAAGCCTTTCTATTAAATGAGTAATGCATTGCACGGTAGTAATAGTTTATTTTGCCAGCTTAAAAAAACGGAGATACCTACTGAATGACACACAGAATTCTGTTTATGTTGTTAAAATATAGTGTGTATTTTATGGCTTCATACGGCAGGAATAAAATACCCAGCAATAGTCATGTGACTGATCACTACCAATAGTCTCTCTGCGGACATACCTGAGGAGGTAGAAGGTGTGCAGGAAGGGGAGCTTTAAGAAGAGGCTCCACCAGTTTGTCTACTGGGGATTTATCCTTCTCTTGCTCCTCACATGAACTCTCAGAAGTGACCAAGGCCGACCTGACATAAGGCGAAAGTACTGTTACTTGTACTGGTAGCAAAGGGAAAATTAGACAGTGTTATTCAAGACATGGCATGAAGATATTACGTTTTCAGGTTGGCTCCATTCTTGCTGGTCACAGAGGTCTTCTTTTGCACCTTCTTGGTTGGATCTCTCCTTTTCACAGGATTGCTTAACTCAATCTTATGAGCCTGAAACACAGCGACATGTGGGGTGTGAGCGTGCCCTGTTTCACATCGAAATTTTCCCTTCAAAAGTACAACCATTCTGCCCGACTGCTTTACACATGAAAAGTCCTCAGGAGACACCAGGCTAAAGATAATGCAAAAAAATACCAGACTCGTAGAGAAGGTGTTTTAGACCACAGTCGACCGGCCCATAACAGCAATTAGCAAATGAAAGCAACTCGCCAAGAAACTGAGGTTCAGTAATGAATGGGTCACGTTAGCAGAGTAAATGTGCCCTACTTATAAAATAAAGAAATAAAGAACACCCACACCACTCATAACTTCTGCCTTTTACCTTTTAGACCACTGACAGAATTTTTATTTATTTTAAAAAATAAATAAATAAATAAATAAATAAATAAATAATAATAATAATAATAATAATAATAATAATAACAATAATCCACCCATGAGCAAAGCAGACTTTGTACAAATGTTACTTGAGTCAAAAGGCCAATCCATACCGTCATCTTGTTGTACTAAACGCTCACGTTAACTCCATAAAGGTGAACTGTCTTCATAGCGCGTAACTTATTTGCACTAACATGAAAGACTTGGATGAATGCATCTGATAAATAATATTGTAATGATCCAAACATCTGTTTAAAGTCTGCCAAACTCATACAGTACCAGTTTTACCAAAAAAAAAAAAAAAACCACATTTTTAAATAATAAATAAATAAACAAATAAATAAATAAAAAGCACCTCCAAATAATAGAATTCTGGTTCACATTAAGCACTTACTCGACCACCATCAGCACCAGCATCAAACTGAGGCATCACAAAACACTGAGACACAGCCTGGTCGAGCAAAAGAATAAAAATGAGGCATACACACCACACGCAGCAGTGACCTCTCCACCAGAGACCAGACTTACATTAGTGATGTCTATAAACGCAGTTCTTTTCCTAGGAGCCCCTTGAGAAGGAGAGGATGATCGCTTGACGTGAGGGCCGTCTCCCTGAAAACGCACAGAATTAAATTGTGTTATATGCACCAACAACAAAGACAATGAAGCACTAACATCCGTGTCTGTATTTTTCTTCAATTACATTTTCGAAGTCAGTACACAAGTCATTCATTTCACAAATCCGACCCTGGATGAAGGCGGGGTATACCCTGCGCGGTATAACAGCACGCCAGTCGGTTGCAGGGTCAACAAAACACACACAATCATTCTAACTCACACTCGGGCAATTTGGAACAGCCAGTTGGTCTAATTGGCTGGTGCCTATACAGCCGACTCTAGGGCCAGGCAGGGTACACTATAGCTAGCTAGGTAGACCATCACACACACAAAACACCATTCAATGGTGTACCTAGGGTTTAATTTGGAACAATGTAAATAGTTAACCTTTTTATATATACTATAAACTTTGGCTCTGCATTTAACCCAAAGTCAGCACACATAGACAGTGAGCACGCACTCAGTGGCGCTCAGACAGCAGTTTGGGGTTAGGTGCCTTACCCGAGAGCACTTCAGACATGAAGGTGGAGAAGAGGAAGGTGGAGCTCACTCCCCCCGACCACACAGTTTTCCTGCTGGTACGGGAATCGACCCAGCGACCTTTAGGTCCCAAACCTTTAAGCAACGTCTTGTGCATGTCTTTGGACTGTGGGAGGAAACTGAACCACCACAGGAAACCCTTTCAAGCACGGGGAGTGAGCCCGGTACTTGAACCCAGCACCTTCTCACTGCCATGTCGGCCTCAGTATATAATATTTAGCTACGCTATCTCTATGCAGTAATGGAACATTATTGCATGGATTGGCTTGCACTTCTATATTGTTGAATTGTAAAAAAGCTGCAAGTAAACCTTGGACAAACCAGCTACCAAAACACAGTGAGTGTGGTGGGACATCTTTTCTTTACTGCTACTCATGTTACAGGTGGCAAAGATTATATGTAAAGAAATAAAACTGGTAATAAACAGAGAGAGAGAGAGAGAGGGATAGAGAGACAAAAAGAGAGAGAGATGGAGATAGAGATTTTATATATATATATATATATATAAATATATAGAGAGAGAGATAGAGATAGAGAGAGAGAGAGAGAGAGAGAGAGAGAGAGAGAGATACAGTCAGTGATAAAGCCTGTATGGTTGATAGAGAG
>JAQMYF010000010.1:16243207-16297177 GCA_030014195.1 Neosilurus mollespiculum | reverse complement strand
GACAGTCACTGATAGTGATAATGGAGCCTGTATGGTTGATAGAGAGAGAGAGAGAGAGAGAGAGAGAGAGAGAGAGAGAGAGACAGTCAGTGATGGTGATAATGGAGCCTGTATGGTTGATAGAGAGAGAGAGAGAGAGAGATAATGGAGCCTGTATGGTTGTTCAGTGTAAGTGGTGTGTATCACTGTAAGGAGTTTAATAAACCTACCGCATTCTCTGAGCGTTTCTTGTGGGGTTTGGGGATTTTGCTGACCGTCGGCTGTTTTCCTCTTGAGAAAGGCATCTTCTTGTCTTCTATTTCTATTTAAAAACAAAGATGATCGATTTCTTCAGTTCACTGAAGGTGCATGCCGCTCAAAAATAATCACACTTCCTGC
Organism: Neosilurus mollespiculum; assembly: GCA_030014195.1. Taxonomy (NCBI): domain Eukaryota; kingdom Metazoa; phylum Chordata; class Actinopteri; order Siluriformes; family Plotosidae; genus Neosilurus; species Neosilurus mollespiculum. The sequence continues at coordinate 16,296,799 of JAQMYF010000010.1, read as the reverse complement.
TCAGTGCGCATGCGTGTATCTCCTGTAAATAATACATGCTCAGGCTGCAAACACCACCATAACTACAGCCTGAACACAAAACAGTACAAAACAACCCTAGTGCACATCTAGACCAGCTCTGAGCTCAGCACCAGCCGTGCAACAACAACAACAATCAAACAACAACTCACCTTCGTCCAGCCAATTAAAAACCAACCACTGACTTTACACGTAATTCCGAAACGTCCACTTTTACTGGCTTTCTCTTCTCTTCTCTTTTCTTTGTTTTCCTCCAAATAACTTTTTGAACACTAAGCACTGACCAGTGTGAGTATGAAACCTGCACGCACGCGCTGAGTACACGAGAGCCGCCGCAAGCCGACCAATCAGCTTAAGGCTGAGATGCCGTTGCTATGGGCGGAGTTTGTTGCATTTTCAAAAAACCATAGTGACCAATAGAAGTCTTCATGGGTTGTTGTTTTCATTATTGCGGAAGTAGGTCCTGCTCTCTGTTTCATGTGAATGGCATTTCCGCTCAGGATCATAAAGTAGGATTAAAAATGCTGGTTTAATATAAAAAAATGTAAAAATAAAATTAAAAAATAAAAAAAAGCTTAAAAGGGTTTGAATTGTTTGAAGGGAAATTTTACTCTGCTTATCACTATTATAAGATTTGCAGATTACATTTTATTTTAAAAATCAAGAAAAAATGTATAAATAAACTGTACTTGGGTAATTTTTTTAATTTTTAAATGTTTGCTCATTGTGTGCAGTTAAAGTTTGGACAAATATATACTATAAATGCTATAAACTCTCACTCTCTCACCCACTCATTTAATAAACCGCCAAATCCTATTTGGGGCGCGGAGAGGCTGGAGCCTATCTCAGCCGAGGCAGGGTAGGGTACACAGTCAAAAGCTCACCAGTCCACTGTAGGGCCAATACGCACACAACTATACGGACTGACACCTTTGGACTGTTTGGAATAGTCTAATGTGCCTGTCTCTGACTGTCAGAGGAAACCGGAGGAAACCCACGCAAGCACGGGGAAAACATGCAAACTCCACTCCAGGAAAACATCCTCCCCAAGCACAGGCTCTGCACCCAGGACCTTCTGGTTGTGAGCCGGACGTGCTATCCACTGTGCCATCTTACTGCCTGCTGCAAATAACCTGATATATAAATATCTTGATTATGTGACACTTTAGAATACACTTTGTTTGCTTTATATAAAACATTCATCCAGTTCAAATTAGTCTATTTCTACCTTAGCTTCACTTTTCAATTTTTTTTTTTAAGTCAGTGGCATAATAGTTAACACGTCTGCCTCACAACAAGAAGGTTCTGGGTTCAAGTCCAGGACTTGGTGAGAGTGTTTCTATATGAAGTTTGCATTTTCTACCTGTGGGTTTCCTCTGGGTACTTTGGTTTCCTCCCATAGTCCAAAGACTTGCATGTTAGGCTAATTTGCTGTTCCAAATCACCCCTAGGGGTTTGCGTGTGAATGGGTGTGTGTGTGTGTTGGTCTGACAAGCTGTTCAGGGTTTCTCTTGTCTTCACACAGATAGGATCTAGCCTCTCTAAATCATTGTCCTGTGAAAACTGTGTATTTTGTTCACTCACGATTTCTTCTGTAATAAATAAATTTGTATGGAGATCACAAACAGTTATGGAGGGAAAAAATTAGGAAATCAGAAAGGAGGCAAATACTATGTCATTGTACCATGCCTTATATATTTATTTACTGGAATCAAAGGTCATTTCTACAGGACCATGCTGCAATACATATCAGAACAGAAAAATAGTATACAGGACTATATTAAGAACAGATATACAACTGTGTGAGGCAAGAAAAAAAGATACAATGAGTATACAGGATAATAAATACATCCAACTAGAATAAAGGGAATAAAGGTGTGGGGGAAATTGATTGCTGTCTCCAGGTAGTCATCTTTATGTTTCATTAGGATCGCGCTAGATAAATGTTCTAACGCAGATTTGTGATTCATCACTAAATATCAATTTTATCCAATCATCCACACTACAAAATAATTTTTCTTTAGCACACAGTAACATTGTGTTTTTTTGTTTAGGTGTTAGTGCTGGTGTTCCTCTGGCTTTTCTATATGCACATCTTATTTTTTTTTTTTCAGCTGATTTCCTACAGTTCTGTCGTCTGTTCGTTTGTTTTTCATTTGTTTCGTGGTGCCTTTTCTATTTTCATGGCATTTTTATTTCATTTTTCTATCCTAATGCTTTGATAGCCTCCCCACATGTTTTCCTTTTATAACCATCCCATTTTGTTTATACTTGCACCAAATTTGCAGGAAATTTGTAATCTTTTTCATTGTTTCAATTAATAACTATGTTTTTGGGGCCATGTTTCCTACTTGCCATGTAGTCAAGTCTAACAGCTCATTGAGGTCTGTATGTACTCACTTTAAATGCAGATTTTGCATTGTTATACTTGTTCTGGTTTTAGAACCATAAATTACAAGGACAATTTTTTTGTCTTTAGTAAAATCAAAGCCCATTAATGGGAAAAATGCTCCTAAAAATCAAAACTTGTAATCTTTGTAATAAATAAAATTTTAGAAAACAAATGTACTTTTGGCTAACATTATATCAACAGTTGTGCTCTTGTTATTGAAGCTACCTTACTATACATTGCATTAATTACTAATTTAACTTTGATTTATGCCATGCAATAGCCTGGCGAGCTGTCCAGGGTGTACTCTGCTCTCGCCCAGAGTTGGCTGAGATGGGCGCCAGCCTCCTAATTAGGATTAAGCGGTTCAGAAAATTTGCAGAAAAGAAAATTAGCAGAAAATGAATGAATGAATGAACTTTGAGTTACATTGGTGTGTTGGGTATCCTTCAAACAGAGAATCTGACTTCTCCTTCAGACCAATACAAAAGAAAATACTGTGTAGGGTTTATGGGGAAATGTTTAAAATCATACATTTAAATTCTTTAACAAATTTATTTACTGTGGAAAGCTGCTTTGCGACAATGTCAGTTGTAAAAATCACTATACAAACACAACTGAATTGAATTAAAAAGTTCATACCCATATGTATTTTGTCTTCCTATCGTTTTTCTGTCCCACTTATCCATTCTGAGTTGCAGGTGAGCCGGACTCAATCCCAGCTGATTTCAAGCAAGTCATGGGGTAGAACCTGGATAGGTTGCCAAACTATCATGGGGATAGATAGGGCTAACCACTGAACCACCATGATGCTATATTGTGTTTTTTATTTTGCATTTCATGCCATAAATTTTAATATATTTCAAATATATTTCACACTTATATTTTTCTGCACATTAAGATAAATTTAAAATGAAAAATATATGTGAAATATGTGAAATGTAAATATATTGCAGTGTATTTACAGTATACTCCATGCATATGTTTGATGCTTTATAATAATGCTGTCGGTGTTGTTTTTGTTGTTTCATTATGGGCAGGTGACGCAGCTGAGTCGCTTATCCCTTCTGCACTCTGCAGGCAGATTTACTGCAAGTAAATGCCACTGTGCCTGTGATAGAGCCACCCCTCCTTGCCCCTCTGTTGATCTGTTTTAATGGGAGTATCAGTGAAAGCAACTAAAGCAAAATTAACTTAGCAGTGAATCTGAAAACTGCCCAGACATGCAAGGACATTGTGCATGTTGAGAGACAACAAGCTGAGGCTAGCGGCTAGCACTGACTTCATGTTAACAGGCAACAAGCTGAGGCTAGTGGCTAGTGCCCATTTCTGCTGAATTCTTTATTCTATTTGTTGAAAGTTTTATTGCGTTGGAAGTTAAACAAGTTAGCTTGCCTTTTTTTTTCATAGCTTTACCAAAATTTTTGATCGTAATTTGTAATGGTTTCGCTACTGCAAAGTCATGAAAATGAAAATGCTTAACCCCCCCAGAATCGACGAATGTATGGGCGATATCGCGCATACATGTCTAGATTCAATGACCAAAAATGTAATGTTATTTATTTCAGATGAAGCCAGGAATTAAACTCGATCCGTCTTTTAATTATATCGGGACACTTTTTTGTCATGTTGTCAAGTTTTGTCATGATATGTGAAGCTGAAACTGCTAGATTGGAAGCAGACATCAGTAAAACCAAGGGACACCCCCCAAAAAAAAAAAAAAAAAAAAAAAACATCTGTCACAGATGTTCTTGATTAGCTAATATAACATTTAAGTACTCTAAACTAATAAAATAAACTATTGACCATCATAGGTGTCAGAAGCAATATCAAGTGTGAAGTAGTAGCAAGTAAAAGAAAAATTGCAGATGTGCAGTGAAAGTTGTACGATGGTGGGTGTTGGGAATTGTGTGAGTAGTCCAGGTGCTGAAAGTGTCAGGAGGCAGCAGTGAGTTGTGCAAGCTGACTGCCTCAGGGAAAAAGCTGTTGCAGTCTTTTAGTGATTGTGCAGATGCTTCAGTGCCTTCTGCCAGATGGCAGAAAGGTGAAGCGTTCATGAGAGGAGTAGGAAGGATCGTCCACAGTGCTGTTGGCCTTGCACATTCAGCACTTGTGGTAGGAGGAATGAATGTTAATAAAGAAACCCACTGATTTGTTCAGGGGGGGGTTCTGAGTAGTGAATATGCTTTATGCATTAAGAATCCAACTGTTTGAAAAGTTTTTTATAGGTTACTTCTATGCCGTACTAGCACACTTCGTCATCCTCGCCTCCACAGAAACCCACTCAGAAACATGTTGTTTCCCTATGCAAAAAAGATGGTTACAAGAACACTGCCACTTGGGAAACTGAAACTTGTGCATGCCAAGTATATACTTATTCTGAACAAAACACTAAACAATGTGTGGTATAACAGGTTTAATATTCATCTTTCACTTACTATTAAGTACCTACTACTTATTTTTATTTACATTATTATACATACTGTATTTAAACAGACTACAGTTCTGGAGTGCCAGATAAAGCCTAAGACATAAATTTCCTGAATACATCTTTTTTATTTTCACAAATTTAATTTTTTGCTCTACCCTGAAGCACAAACTCTTCAATAACCACAGCTCTTTAAATGAATACTTATTATTATTATTGTCAGTCAGGAGGATGTTTACTTAAAACAGTTTCTATAAATATCACTTTCTCTCTCTCTCTCTCTATCTCTCTCTCTAAAACCACATATAAATAAACCATAGTCAAACCCATTTGCATTGAACACATACAGGAAGTTAATGTAGGCTCAGGAAAGCAACTGTAACCCCATTTTCACTTCCGCTTGTTCTTACAGCAGCATCAAACGCAGCTTTCCGGTGTGACGGTATGATCATTTTATTACTTTCTTTACTCCTCTATCAATAAAAGATTGGTCTATTTGCTTTCTTTAATATTCAGGCATACTGTATATATATCATCTAAATAACACAAAGACTGAGCTAATTACATTTGGCTCACTTATATTATGAAATAAAAAAGGTGCCAGTCAACTTTTGTAATGCCTTCAAGAGAACCAGAATGCGAAACACGTTATATGATTGGATTAGATATGACAGTCTGCTTTCAGATATGATTTTGTGGCATTTAAATGATGGGATGAATGACTTTTACACATCGACCACCCCTTGCCCTTTACTAGAGCCATTTAGATAAGTGATCTCTGATTCTTTAAATCTTTATTACAAAAAACCTTCAAGCTGTCCTTGCAATATCACCATGCAGGGATTAAAAAAGATTTCACATTCTCAGGTCCTAAACATGAGGACTTTGTTTCTTTGATTTAAAGGGCAACCATAACTCACATTTCTGCTTATTTGGGTAAATCATCAAAGAAAGCCAGTGATCACGTCACAAACTGTTTATATATATATATATATATATTACAGTATATATATAGGCCTGTTGTATGACTCTAGGTAAACTCTAGTAAAACATCTATACCATGCATGTTGTGTTGAGAATCTGCTTCACATCATTGTGTTTTTTACCCAATATATAATTTCACTTCAGGGCAGTGGTGGCCCAGTGGTAGTGGCAGTGCTGGAGTACAGATCCAAAGATCGTGGGTTCAAGCCCCACTATCGCTGGGTTGTCACTGCTGTCACCTAGTGCAGCTAACAAAGGCCAGCCATGTCTTTCACTGTCTGTGGTGAGAGGCGTGTTAAAGAACCATTGCTGACTTTCGAAAAAGTAGGTTGCATTGCTGTCAGTGTGTTTCTGCCCTGCGAGATGGCCTGGCGAGCTGTCCAGAGTTGCTGAGATGGGCACCAGCCTCCCCACAGGGCTTACAGGTTTAGGATTAAGCGGTTCAGAAAATGAATAATTTCACTTCATTTTTATTTTACAAACCACTTTATCCTTTATTAGGGTCACGGGGAGGCTGGAGCCTATTCCAGGCAACTAGGAGAAATCAAGAATAACCAATTAACCTAATGTGCATGTTTTTGAACTGTGGGAGAAAACCGGGCTACCTGGAGGAAACCCAGGGAGAACATGTAAACTTCACACAGAAACATCCTCTCCAGGCATGGGGCTCAAACACAGGATTTTCTTGCCATTAGATGGATGTGCCAACCACTATAATAAATCAACACACAATTATTTTTAAAAGGCAGTAAATATTCATCCTAGAGTTTTTGTACACCAAGTAATTCCTTTGCAGTCCAGTAGAACATTCAAATGCAATTTGCCTCACATAAAGTCTCCATGAGGTCTGTGCACTAGTGGAAAATATAGAGAAATTAAAATGTCAGTGTGTCATTGCAGCTGCAAAGCAAGATGCAGTTCTTCTTATTATGAGGATTTAAATTATTATTTTGGCTGATACATTACACCTTATAGTCACGCCCACTTTTTAGTTTTCTTTTAATCATGTGGTACACAGTTCCTTTGGCTATTCATCATCACATAAACTACAACATATTGAAAATCTTTTCATATATAATTTACCTGCATATGCTTTAAATGAAAACATGGCCCTTCGACTAACCTTTGTTCGAAACGTTTGTCACAGCCAAAACCCGTCTTTCTTGTCAGTCACATGACCTACTTCCTAGAACAACATTTATCCTGTGATCAGTCGGGGTTTTTTTTTATTTGTGGTAAATGTGATATGAGACGTCTGAGATAAGATGTGGAAAATATCAAAGCAGTAAGTCAGTAAAATAAAAATAATATTTTTAAAAAAGTTTAATATAACATTAGATTATTTTTGTTGTATTGTTTCATATCATTTTAATCCTTCTTGATGTTTTGATAGAAGATGACTGAAGACTGGCTGTGCAGTAGAGTGAAACTTTGTCCATTGATCACTGGTCCAAATGTTGGTTTATCAAATTTCCAGGTAACCCATAATACATAACACATACACTGTATGCCCAGAAATATTTGGACACCTGAGCTTCACACCCATATGCTGGTCTTCTCCAAACTGTTGCTACAAAGTCAAACTCACAATTGTCTAGAATATCACTGTATGCTGTAGCATTAGGATTTCCCTTCACTGGAACTAAGAGGCTCAAACATCTTCCAACATGACATTGCTCCTGTGCACAAAGTGAGGTCCATAAAGACAAAGTTTGTCACGGTTGGTGTGGAAGAACTTGAGCGTCCTACTCAAAACCCCAACCTAAACCCCAGTGAAATTTAGTCGGCAGACTAATCAATCATGGAAAGTTTTTCCAGTAGATTTTATACATTATTATGCTGGCAAAGGGGGACCAGTTCCATGGTAATGCTCATGGTTTTAGAAAAGGTATTAACAAGCACATATGGGTATGACTGTCAAGTGTTCACATACTTTTGGACATGTAGTGTTGTTCATCAATATGTTAATTCTCTTTTTACTTCATCAATATGTTAATTCATTCATTTTCAAAGCCACTTAATCCTAATTAGGGTTGTGGGGAGGCTGGTGCCCATCTCAGCTTACCCCGCTAAGGCGGGGTACACCCTGAACAGCTCGCCAGACCATTCCAGAGCCAACACCCACATTTTTGTCTAATTTTTAAGACATTTGGAACAACCAATTAGACATGCCAAATTAGCCACGTGTCTTTGGGGTGTGGGAGGAAACCGAGTACTTGGAGGAAAATCACGCAAGCACAGGGACAAACATGAAAAGTTTTCACAGAAAGGTGACTCAACCCCAGACCTTCTTGCTGTGAGGTGGCTATGCTAACCACTAGGCCACCTTGCAGCCGAAATTATTAGTTTATGTTAGTATATACTACACAGGCACAGTGAAATTTTCTTGGTTCGGAATCCCGGTGTTAATAATATAATACGTGGATAAGTGGATCAAGCTTGAATCAATAAATCCATCTCGGGGACTATTCAGCAACATCCACCTCAGCTTCAGCGCTTAATTGTTAATTAAATAACATCAAAGGGTCAGGGAGTCCAAACCTAATTACTTATTTATGTTGTGGTAAACATTAGCAGGTCAACTGAAAGGGTGCCCAAACTTTCACAGAATAAAAAAGTTTGTAGAGGTTGTATTAATTTAATAAACTAAATAAAACTAAAAATCAAGTAATTCAACCAGAATGTTTGCACAGGCATGGAACTGTGGAACAATAATTAGTCTAGATAGAATGTGTTATTCGCCGTTTCTAAAAATGCTTCTTTTAAAGCAACATTATGAATATAATGAATACCTATTGCATTTTCCAGGATCCAGTGGAGGTGATCATTATCTCGGAGTCATATCCTCAACCTCATTACAATCCATCCTCTATCCTCCTGACATTGGAGGCTTTCACTGGTGCTTTAGATGAATTACAAGGCAGGAGATCAATTGTGAAGGTGAACTACATGGATCAGAATGCTCCTGGACCCAAGCCAGTTTCGACAGATGTTATTCACCACTTTGCGGAGATGTTAACTGAAGACATACTGGATGCAGCTGTGAGGAAAAAAGACTCTCAGTCCATTAAAGATGGTGATCTAATACGTAACATCACTCAGGGTGAGGCGAGCAGGTGGACAATGATTGAACAGGAAAAGCTAGCTAACAGGCTAGCCAATGAGATCTATAGCAATGCACTGGAAGAACTAGCCAGGCCTGCTGGTAGGAAATCAGAAGAACGACCAGATGTGATTCAAACAAAGCAAACATATGAAAATGAGACCGTTAGTGAAATCCACAGTGAGCCTGCGTCCTACCTTTGTACCTCCATCCATCACTATAACCAAGAAGGATCTGTAATGGAAATAGATAATATCTATGCCAGAAGGTCTACCAGCAATCCTACCACTCTGGATGATATGGCCCATGTTGGCTCCCTTGACTACCCCGATGCTCCTCCAAGTACACCATTACTGCCAGAAATGATGAAGAGCCGTTCAAGCTTCACCAGGAAGCTGAAGGGCGGACTTGCTAAGGAGTTCATACCCTCAACCCCTCCACCCACCCCTAGAGAGCAACAGTTGCTATTGGAGGACCGAATGACTGATAGCACTATAGACAAATCAGAGTTCATGGTTGGGCTGATGCGTTCACTCTCACTAGCATGTTCACAGCTTGGGGAAGATAATGGCACAATAAACGAAAACAGGTTTCATAGTGAGATTGCAGATTATGCAGCACACCTCTCAGCAGATATCATCCACTGCATCACTGCAGTCCAAGTAGGCAACAACAGAAATATAGAGACTCCTGTCAGAGAAGTGCAGGTCCTAGCCAATCACCTGGCAGAAGAGATCATTATGACATCTATAGCAGAGGTTATAAAGAAAAGGAGAGCGCACGGAATGAGCCAAGAAATCCCATCCTATTTTAATAATACAACCCAAGTTTTGAGTGATACTTTATTGTCAGAGTCAAGCCAAGATATTCCTCCCTTGGACGTTCTGAGAGCCATGGCTGGTGGATTAATCAATAACACACTGGTTCAGGCTTTCTCCGAGTTACGAAGTGGTTCATTACAACAGGTCACAAGCAAACAGCTTCCTAATCCAGTATCAGAAGCAATGCCATGGGAGCATGAGAATGATCAATATTTAAATACTGAGTCACCCATCATAAACTCCTATCAAACTTACCCCAGTGGATGTACTAATGTTAAATCAGAGTCGAATTATATCCCACTAGACTCAGGGACAGCAGAGCTCTTTACTGAGAACATTGTGCAAGAAGTGCTCAAGATCTCCATAAGAGAAGCTTCCACCTGTCACTTAAGATGCAAAGAAACATCTGTTCATTCAGATGGAATGAGTTCCTCGGTACCATCGCAATCTGTGCTGCGAGCCTTGATATCCGAAACCCTGTGCCATGATGTAATGACACAGGAGTTGCAGTGTGTCTTGCTCTGGGCTGCAGCATCTCAAATGGGAACTTCCACATTGCAGATTGACCTAAATCAAAATCACATTCAACAACAGGTATGAATTATTTAAAAAATTATAAATATTAATACATGCATAAATATAAATATAAAATTGCGGGCACAGTGGCTAGGTAGTTAGCACTGTCGCTTTACAGGAAGAAGGTTCAGGGTTCGAGTCTTGGCCAAGGATGTTTCTGTCTGGAGTTTGCATGTTCTCCTCGTGCATATGTGGGTTTCTTCATGGTACTCAGGTTTCCTCCCACAGTCCAAAGACATACAGATTAGCTCAACTGGCTAAACTAAATTGCCCACATGTGATGTGAATGGTTGTCGCCTCTGTGTTAGCTCTGCAGTGGATTGATGACTTGTTTGCTTTGCAGGCAAAGTCAGCTATGATTGGTTACAGCTTCCCCATGAACTTGACAGAGAAGTGGATGGCTGGATTCATTCTGTTACATAAACAAATACTGGAACAAGGACACCAGTATTGCTATTTATGAATATGCAGAGCTGTAACTACCATACAGTATCTCTTCGCATGTAGCTTTATTTACAACATACAACTTTATCTCTTTTACATGTAGCTTTTTTTGCACTCTGAATGTTACAAATCGATTAAACTGGTGGACGTGGCAGAGGGGGGTGCTGTTACAGAAAGTTCAGAATTTTGATCAGTCAGCACTGAGAATCCAACAGCCTTGTGGTCTTTAAGTTAATTCATTCATTCATTCATTTCCTAAGCCGCTTAATCCTAATTCGGGTCACGGGGAGGCTGGCGCCTATCTCAGGTGACTCTGGGTGAGGGCAGAGTACACCCTGGACTGCTTGCCAGACCATCACAGGGCCAACACACACATAACCATTCACACTCACACTTACACCTAAGGGCGATTTGGAGCTGTGCATGTATTTGAATTTTGTGGGAGGAAACCAGAGTACCTGGAGGAAACCCACGTACACTAACCACTGCACAACTGTGTCGCCATCTTAAAGTTGGGGTTGCACGGTGGCATGGTCGTTAGCACTTCCGCCTCACGCTAAGGAGGTCCAAGCAGCGTGCTTGGCGAGAGCTTTTCTTTTTGGGGTTTGCATGTGTTTACTGTGCTTGCATGTTTTTTCCTCTGGGTGCTCCAGTTTCCTCCCACAGTCCAAAGACATGCACAGTAGGCTAATTGCATATTTTTTGATTGCTCTTAGATGTGAATGTGAGTGTAAATGGGCTTATGTGTGTTGGCCCTGGGATAGTCTAATAACCTAATAATGGATAAAATGGTTCAGAAAATAAAATAAAATTAAATTAAGAGTTACTGTGTTTATGTAAAAAAAATATATATATATATATAAATGTGTTGAGTATACTGGTGTTTATCGTTGACTTATGTTAATGATGCATCTGTTACACTTCAGCTCTGTAGCGTCTCTCTGCAAGCTCAGTTTCACGACTGGACCGTGGGCCACCTGATGATGTCTCTCCTCCAATATTGTGAAGATCAGCAGACTGCCAGCAGAGGGCACTCTAAGATTTCCACCTCTCTCCTGGGGCATCTATTGCTCACACAATCCTGAGCCATATGTCTTTGGACAAAAACTTGCATCAGTGTAATGCGAAATCTACACTGAGCAAGGAAATTATTACCAATGAACCGCATCATATGAATAAAAGAGCAGATTGAATCAAAAGAAGTAATGATAGTATAGAGTATTGGGTTCAACTTAGTATAGGAACCATCTGCACCAAGAGTAAGACTTTTGATGAGTAAAACATGGCAAAAGGTTTATTTGGTTTTGTATTTAAGTCTTCTACAACACTTAAAGTTTGACATAATTTGCTGACAACTCTGGAAGGAACATCACTCAAACTCACACATCGCTCTACAGGGAAGAGCATTGAAATGACTTACACTGCAGTTCACAACACCAGGCTGATCCAGAAAGATGGACTTCAATGTAGACACCCAGTAACACCCAGTTGGACACTCAGCTGGGAGGAAACAAGGAACTGGGAAGGCCAACAATGTTATGAACATCTGCTGAAATTTCGCGCGCCTACGTAACCATCACATTATGTTAATAAAGGCTGGACATTAGATCAGGGATGAACTAATGAAGCACAGATGGCTGTTCAGTTCTAACCCATTTCATAATAGCACAATAATATGGTCATCCTGTCATAGCTGACTAGCCCAAATGCTAATCCTGCCGATGAAAAGCTGACACGTATCTCATATAGGCATAAAAGAGTAACATATATCTATGTATCTGTATTGCTTTAGTAAATATTGATTCATATGTAACTGATATTCTAAATATCTTGTTAACATAAACAATAAACATGCAGTGCTGAAGTGTGTAGTATGACGCCATCGTGTTCTCCTTTGTGATTGAAATGGCTGTTTGGAGCCTGTAAAAGCAGACTTTTTACAGCATTCCATTAATACTCCCAGAGCAGAGATACCTAACATGGCAGGAATGTGCTTTAGTGAACTCTCGCCTCCCACTCACTCCCAGTCTTGGCGACCACAGCTTGAGTGTAACAACAACCATACATATACACACATACACATGCAGGCTGCTGACATCGCAGCTGTGGTTCAGAAAAGACACAATGAGTCCACGCCTGTTACTGCATCTGGAGAAGTATTTATTTCAGTTTCTTAGGGAATTCCGCTGCCACAAAAAGAGAGAAGGACCAGGAGAACGAGTGAGAAGGGCTGGAACAAGACTGCAGAGGGAGAGAAGGGAAGAGGGACAGGGTGATTACAAAAGAGCTAAGATGTATGAGGTTGACTGGATGACTGGGGCCTGGAAAACCTCCCAGCACTGATCCCCACTTTTTCTGGGGGATGTATCATGCAGATTTATTTTTCTCCACCAAGAGCCAAAAATATCTACGTAAGAGCTCTCTGCACCCAAGCAGGCCTCATGGACGACTGTAAATACACACATTCACTTACCATGCCTATTCATCTTTCAAAACTATTCTTTTGTGTGTGTGTGATATCTGATGGAGCGCGATCTGCCATGTCATAATGTTATCTAATCAATCATACAGGTAAATGGAAAGGAGTCCAAAGCAAACTAGAAGAAAAATAAATATTAGCAAATGAAGTAAAATCTTTTCACTAGTGAGAATGAGGAGGTTTGTGAGTTAATCCCTGCTTGGAAATAATTAGCACAAACTCTGACATCAAATGAACACACACACACACACACACACACACACACACAACCCCACACATTTACATTTATAGTCTCAGTGATAGACACTAACATGGATGGTTGCCAGAGTGGGAGGTTTACCTCCCATGAAGGCTATTTTTAATCTGAAAAAAAAGCCTTTGGATAGGTGGATATAATTTGGACTCTGGACTTTGTGGTTTTTATGGTCTTGCTTTCTTTTGGAGGGTTATAATATGAGCTGGAAACAGTTGGTCTAATCTGGCAGCTCAGATGCCACACACGTTAACCAGAGAGCTCTCCGTTGTCCTCTTTGACCAAACATCTGTCTTCCATTTCATCCATTTAAGACAAAGGCTATGTCCCAAACCACATTTTGCGGTATTATAAAGTGTGTTACCTCAGACATAACCTTTGCTAATGTCAACTTCAAAAGGCAAAAGATCTTTTTTAATAGAGGTAAATAACCACAAGCTTGGAAACTGGGGAAAAGACAGCCTTGGTCATCAGCATGTAAAGCATAATGCTTGCTAAAGAAGCTGGCCATGCTGGATGCATGATTCATGCCAGAATGCATTATGCAGTTCAAGGTGGTCTATTATGTTTGTTTTACCAGCAATTTCCATTTTCCAGAATCTGGTCAGGTCATACTGTTCAGCTAAACAACCAACACCAGAATAGGATCATCCAGCATCCACTAACTTAACAATCAATCGTGTGAGATTTAGTTGCGTTTTTTGGGGCAGGGTTTGTGCTGCATGACAATGCTTTTGCTTATGCCAATAAAAACAGCACTCTATGTTTCTTTCACATGCAAAATCAGCATATCAGCAATATTCATTATAATAATAAAAAATAAGCAATGTTATCCAAAGTCCAATTGTATCATGACTGACAGAACATTTGCAGGCAAAGCACAGAACTGTTATGGTAGGCTGTAATGGCCTGGTTTCTCATCCTTAGTGTATTCCTGCTTTGTGTCCCATAGTGGGCTTTGGATCCACTGCGGCCCTGGATATGATAAAGTAGTTACTGATTGAATGAACAAATGAGTGACAGTGCAATCAATAAATAATTTACAACACTAAAATGATAATATTTGCATTCTCTGTATTCATGGGATCAAACCCAATACACTCAACTACCCCAAATAATTGTTGGCAAGTGTAATAATGTGTCATGGGGGGGCAATCCTAGACTACCTCAGTGATCAGTGATGGCTGGTTCTCACATGATCTCAGGATAACTGAGAAACACAATTTATGTTTAATCATACACTTACTCAAACATTCATTTTTTCATTAATTTGCCAAGCCATTTAATCCTACTAGGGTTCCAGGGAGGCTGGTGCCTATCTCAGCCGACGCTGGGCAAAGGTGGGATACACACCGAACAGCATGCCAGATCATCGCAGGGCCAACACACACACAACCATTCACACTCACACCTAGGGTCAATTCAGAACAGCCTAAAGGTCATGGTCATGGGTTTGAGTCCCGGGCTTGGGTGTTCCCCCATGCTTTCATGAGTTTTCTCCATGAAATCTGGTTTCCTTCCACAGTCCAAAGACCCGCACTTTAGGCTAAAAGGCTGTTCCAAATTGCCCCTAGGTGTGAATGTAAATGGTTATGTGTGTGTTACCCCTTCGTCCAGGTTGGCTGAGATGGGCTCTAGATTCCACATGATCCTAGTAGGATTAAGCGGTTCAGCGAGTGAGTGAGTGAGTGAGTGAGTGAGTGTTACACGCAGTAAGAACCAGGCATGAATGTAATAAGGACATGTAAACCGCACAATTTTCCATTCTGACCATATCCTCGCTGCATTCATCAACATTTCCAGTGGTCTTCCTGGCCGTTGTCTGAGTATGATGGGAATAAACAAGCTGCTAATTGCAAGTGCTACAAATAAACACATAACAATAATGCTGCTGTATTTTTCAGTGTAATTTCTTAATAACAGACTTTCTACCAAACTAAAATATCTACTTCAATAGCCTCTGGTCTGTCTGGAGCCGGAGCTATTTACAGAATAATTAAAGGATACCATAATAGGAATTACAAAGTAGTGAATGGTGTAGTTTTTGTATTGCACATTGATTGCACCGAGTATTGCTGTTATTTAAATTGCAGTGATGTGAACCATACTTAAATTTGGAGCCTGAGTGCATCCCTATTTGTAATTATTTTCTTGTATATTACATACATGCTTTATCTTTAGATTATAGTCATATAAATGTTTTCTGTTTAAATGTGTGTATAATTAGGCAGCAGGTGTTTATGTACAGTATCTTATAGTGGGAGTAACTTTTGATTCAGGGCTCCATCAAGGTTTATAGTCAGGGGCCTAATCACCGTCTTAACGTAACTTTGGCACTGGGTCTGTTTTGGCAAGGTGACTTTTATTCACAGCTTTTAAAAGCACAGCCTGTAATACGGTCCAAACTAAATAATTGAAGTCTACACTAGGGACTCAGAAAGGGAAGTGTTTCCAAACTGAAGTGTTACAAAGCAATTGTTTTCAAGGGCACTTCCAAATAGTCAATATTAACAGGATCAAGCAACGGCCAATTTGTTCTCATAACATTTGCTAGTTATTCTCCAAATATTAACTTATTTTCAAACACTATACAGCAATGTCATTGCTTAAGTGAACCCAGTGCTCTACTCTTGCATTACCTCAAAACCAATAATAAACAGATTTAGTACAGATTACCTGGGAATGGTGCACTCTGATTGGTTTGCTAACTTGGGATAATGGACATTATTATTCATTCAAGAGATTTTCTCATTTCTGATTGGTGGAAAGACATAAGATAATTATTGATATTGTATCACTGCCATCAGTTATGGGCAGCACCAATGTTCTTTATCATAGAAACCATAGAAGATAGATATGCCCTGCAGCAGACTGCAGAAACACTGAGGACCTACTCTGTAAACTTCATTTAATTTTTTTTATATTAGAAATGTTAGTGATAGAGATAGAGGACTTCAACAACATAAATATTAAGAAAGTTAAATGAAGTTGACAGCTCAGAGCCACGGCGCTTTGGACATGACAGAGCGTCTGATAATGTCATGTCAAAAAATAGGTTCTTACCACCAAATACTTTAATTCCAATTTTTTTTTTTTTTTTTGTGTGTGTATTGCATTTGGAATGAATCGGAAATGGCACTAGCTGTATAGCATGCTAGCCTCATAGAGATCACCGATGCTAACTAGCTAGTTAGACACATAGAAACGTGACTGTGTGTTGTTCTGGGAATAAAAGAACACATTAAAATACTTTGACTCATTTTATTTATTAACTGCAAGTATATACAGCTTTTTAACTTTATTATCAATTATATTTGAACAAACATATACATAAAAGTGACATATATCTGAGTGCATACAGTTAACGTAATTATTGCATAAGATCTCATTCCTCTTTGTGCTATCAGCAAGGTAGCCTTATCTCTTTCAAGTACCTAGCGCCACCTAATGACAAGGATTATTGTCACGTATCCCACACAGTCTACTTATATATTTTGCATGAATATTTTGAATATGAATATGTTTTAAATGAACAATCAAACAATAATACAATTTGGCTTTTGTATAATATAGAGAATTATTTAATCTCTCATGGTATTATCTACCTTCGGCCTTGGTCAATAACACTGCTTCGATCGAATAATTCTTCACACCATATTTCACCTCATTCAATAATTGGTTATTATACACCTTGCAAACTCAGGTTAATGCTTTAATCACAATGGTGGCCAAAAAAATGTTTGGATCGGTTGTGCTGATTTGTTTTTAAAGTCCTAGAAATTCAACAAACTTCTGTGCCAAAAAATATGAAGAAAGCTACGCAATATTATTCAGCTACTAAATATAATTTGGAACATCATCATCCAGATGCAGAGAGCTTGTGTTGGTGGTATAACATGTAATTGTGATTTCCTTCACTTCATTGTTTCTTTAAAGTTATATTAATTACTAGCAAACCAAAGCTAAACATTGTAGACTATTTATACCTGAAAAGTCGTAGATATGATGTCAGTAAGACATGTTGGGGTCTTCCACACCACTTAATTTCTGGTGAATTGAGTTTATACTCTGCCAGGTTTTGGTAATGAGCTAATTTTCCACTGTTACAAAATATAAGCTACACAATATTTAGTAACAGTTGCATTTATGCATAATCAAATTACAAAGCAAGAAATGTCTCTATGTGGATATTGTACATGGGTGCCTTTGCAAGGAATGTAGTGAAAATGTCTTTTCAGGGCCTCTAACAGGAGAAGAGTAAAAAGTTTGCATCTTAACAATATGGTAGGACGACACTGGACAAATACAGACTCTGTTTCCCATGTGTTGTAAATCATTTGAGCATAATCTAACCACAATCTAGTATTTACTCTGGTAGCTATGATATGTTTTATTTATGCCATCATTTTTGTGCTATTTTGACCTTTTACTTAGTGCAATTGCATACAGTTTGGTAAATCGCCAAAATGGTACATAGCCAAAAACTTTCCCAACCCACCCTATGATGCTTGTACCCAGCTGTTTTCTCTCCAGTTCTGACAAGAGCATGGAGCAGACTGATATTTGTAGTGTGTGGATAAGACAGAGGAAGCTTCATGGTTCCGCTACAGAGAGTTTATCTTGAATTAGGAAGCGTATCTGCTGTGGACTAGCTTTAAGCCTTATCTTTGTTGAGATAAAGGTTATTTATTAGGTTAATATAGAGGGAGAGGCAAGTCTATTATCTTTATTATTTATTTATTAATTATTTATTCAGTTTTGGCAACACAAGACTATCGTAGAATTATCAAATAGGTAATTTATTAACAAGTCCAGGATATAATGTAGTATGCTATATTCATAAACTTTTTTTCTCATTTCTTCCTTTTTTTCCTTAATTCGGTGTTTTAATGAAATTAAAGCTATAATTATTATTTAGTTATTGTTTAACTATTGTTTATTAACTATAAGCATACTGATAGACTATAACTAAATAATGTGTTTGCTATATAAAGTTACTAATTTCTATTCATTCATTCATTCATTTTCGAAGCCGCTTAATCCTAATTAGGGTCATGGGGAGGCTGGCGCCCATCCCAGCCGACTCTGGGCAAAGGTGGGGTTCACCCTGGATGGCCAACACACATACAATCATTCGCTCTCACTCTCACACCTAGGGATAGTTTGGAACAGCCAATTAGCCTACTGTGTGCGTTTTTGGACTGTGGGAGGAAGCCGGTGTACCCGGAGGAAACCCGCGCAAGCATGGGGAGAACATGCGAACGCGACACAGAAATGCCCGGAGCCCAGGAATCGAACCCAGGATCTTCTTGCTGTGAGGTGGCCGTGCTAAATACTACGCCACCGTGCCGCCTACTACCTTCTAATTGAACCTAAAAACCGAACCCAAAAACAAATATATTTAATGTTGGCATCAAGCTAATCTTAAATTTAATATATTACTTTTTTTTTTGTTTTTAAAATCCCTGAATAAAAAATGCAATTTTAAAACGGTTCAGTACATTTAATAGTAATGTATTTGCATGTATTTGCATAAGTAGTCAGCAGTACCTGCTTCACAAGCAGGTTCTTGTGTTGCCCTACTGCACTTTATGGTAACATGCTGAAGTTACAGATTGCCAGTTGTGTAGATTATCATGGAAAGTGTCCTGTGTACAGTCACTGACATCAGGATGTAGCAGGAAATGAATAATAATAGTAATTAATCAGTTATTACAGCAAATCTGCAATATGCAAAAAGCCTTTGTAAGAGTCTGTGGTTTGTGTTTATAAACATCTGGTGTTGTACTTCACTGAGAGCGGTGCTCTATATATATGGCTGAGGTTTTCTAGCGGAAACCATCGATAAAGACAGAGGTTAGCTGAATGGGGGAAAGGCGGACGTGTTCCGATTTATTTTTCAGAAATAAATAAAGTTTGGGGTGGTAGTTTAAAAACGTTCTTATTTAAAACACACACACACACACACACACACACACACACACACACACACACACACAAATGTTGTGATTGCATAAGTATTTACCCCTGTGGCTGTGTAACCTTAAAATTACTTCTGCTGCCATCAGTTGCCATCATAAGTCACATGATTAGATGAATGGTGTGCACCTGTGTGCAATTAAATTGTCACAAGATTTTACTTCGCCTGCTTCTGGAAGACCCCCAGGAGTTTGTTTGAGAAAAGCATCAATCAGAGCTATGGGACCTGTAAAAAATATATAACCAAAAACTTAGGGGTCTCACAGCATAGGGATGAATGTTTATAGAATATGGAATATGGAATTTTCATCCCCACTTTAATACTATGGGTCAATTTGCATACATCCCTGTCAGTTAAGCTCAATACATTCTATTACAGTTACTGTTTGTAACATTACAAAATGCTGGAAGGTTTGAGGGGGTGAATACTTCTGTAAGACAGTGTTTTGTATAATCATAAGGAAATGCAAAGGGAAATAAAAAAAGAACTTGTGGTGATATTCTGCACAAAAATGTGGGCGAACCCTCACTCATTTACAGAACCGCTTAATCCTATTAGGGTCGCGGGGAGGCTGGAGCCTATCTCAGCCAACACTGGGCAAAGGCGGGGTACACCCTGAACAGCTCCCAGACCATTGCAGGGCAACACACACACACTCACACTCACACTTGGGGGCAAATGGAACAGCCAGTTAGCCTACTGTGCATGTCTTTGGACTGTGGGCGGAGGAAACCCACACAACATGGGGAGAACATGCAAACTCTACACAAAGCCTGGGACTCGAACCCATGACCATCTTGCTGGGAGGCGGATGTGCTAAGCACTGCATCACCACTTTCTTTAAATAAACTGATGTGTGTGTGTGTGTGTGTGTGTGTCAGAAGCCACAACAGAAAAGGGCTTAAACACATCCCCATCATTAGTTTACAAACTTTTGTTTCAGTCCCAAATGCCTTCATATGTGGACACTGTAGTGCACTATGTAGCGACATAAGGCGCCTCTGCCACCGGTCTCAGTGCGCATATGAAAGGAGGAGGAGGTGATTTGGGACACGGCCCGTGCTCAGACTCGCCCTGCCTCTCTTTGCTCTCCAAGAACCCGGAGAAAGTTTCAGCCTGGCCCTCCTACCCCACACACCGAGCTCAATGAGCGCCGAGCTTGTCCACGCACACACTTAGTTTCGCCTGGTCGTCACTCGAGCCCAGGAATGCCATGGCCACTCAGCCCAACCAGGACTACTTCCGCTCGGTCAGCAGCGAGTCCACCACCTACATGATGGTGCCAGCGAGCGGCCGCAAAGAGTCTCCGTCCAAGCTGTGGCTCGCCATGGTGGTGATCGTGGTGGTGGTGCTGCAGATCGCCTCCACCACGGGACTCTTCCTCTACCTGAACATGTCCCTGTCCCAGGTGAGCACCAAGGGTTTATATTCTCATGCACCCTTAAACCTTAGACAAGACTCAAAGAGTTAGTGCTTTCATTGTGTGAACTGCCCTGCGAGGAAAAGCAACCTGCACTATGTGTGTGTGTGTGTGTGTGTGTTACTGACACCCAAACCTGGCAAAAGTTTCATTTTATACACAATCTTAAATAATTACTATTACTATTATTATTTATTTTTTATTATTGTTGTTATTATTGTTGTTGTTGTTGTTGTTTTGTTATTATTATTATTATTATTATTGTTGTTGTTGTTGTTATTATTGTTGTTATTGTTATTATTATTGTTGTTGTTTTGTTGTTATTATTATTGTTGTTGTTGTTTTGTTGTTGTTGTTGTTGTTATTATTATTATTATTATTATTATTATATTTATACACTCATTTTGTAATTTACACCAAAAGTGGAAGTATATATCATTATATATTTAGGAGAGACAGAGAGACATTAAAATTACTTACCTGTACATTTCTTTGTTACTGGGGTCGTACCCTTAATTATACACCTGGAAATACAAATGTTCTGTACCTCCTCAAAATATATAAACTATATGAATTGTTTAATTAAAAAAAAAAGCTTTCAAGTACATCATATAAGCACCTTTCTAAGTCAAAAGTAAATTATAAAGAACCAAAGTACTGGATGCACTCTGGAAAAACGGAAGGCACGAAACAGGAGCACAGCTGTACTTACAGGTACACTCAGAAGCACCGTGCTGTTGTTTTTCTTATGAGACCAGAAGTTCACCTTTTGCCTGGAAGAAATGGTCCAAAGTGATGTAAAACAAAAGAATGAACACTTTTTTACTATTTCAGCCCTAACGGTCCCAGCAGCTCTCCGGACGGTTGAGAAAAATGTGATTGGTTATTAGTAACTTAGTTATTAGTTGGTAGTTAAGTTGATAAGGTATAAAAAAGTGACAGGCATTGGTGCCCTTTAACACACTGGTACCTCCAGTTTTGAGAGTGTGCCATCAGTCCGGGAACAAGGAAAGGCAGAGCTTAGTACCATTTTTATGGGTGTGTTGGAAATAATTAATCAGTAAATTACTATTACTTTAGTAATAGTGATGACACAGTATGTTTTGGGATCTTTTCCTGATTAACGTCAAGTTTATATGGAGAAAAAACATTTTTTTTTTTGGATGACTTAGCTTACACCACAGCACATATATGACTATGAGTAATGTAGAGATTTTTTGCCCCGTGTATGAGTTCCAGATAGAAATCCGTTTGATACAGCAGAACAGATACAAGTACTTCCTTATGCTTCCATTTCTGTGAATCTGCCAAGTCAAGACTCTGTGCAGTTGAAGCACAAATCCTTGAGGAACGCTGTAAATCTGTGCACTGAATTCTTTATAACATTTGTGGAAGATCCGTGACTGTCTTTGTCGTTTGTAGAACTGAAGTTTGTAATGTGAAGTAGGAACCACAGTGTTGTTTTGTTACATTCAGCCCATGGTTGCTGTTGGGGTTTTTGTGTGTGTGTGTGTGTGTGTGTGTGTGTGTGTGTGCGCTGTTTTTGATCATTATAAAGGGACTTTTCCCTGCATGCCAAGAGATAGTCATAATTCTTTTCAAAAATAGACATTGTGGTTTGGGAGCAAGCTGCTCTAAGCAACTGAGGCTACACCAAGGACAGTTTTGGTTTAGGTCATGGAGTGATGTGTAATACATCACTGTAGTCTTCACTGTCACACGATGATAAGCCGTATTCACTGAATGAAACGCTTGACGTTCAATCACTCAGGACCTTCACATACATCTGGTTTCACATTTATTAGACAAAATAAATACCTGAATTCGAAATGAGAGACACAGTTAATAAATTCAGCATTTTAGCTGATAGACGGGGCTACAACATGCTCAGTGAAATGGAAATGGAGCAGGGAAAGAGGTCAGACCATGATTAAGCACGAAGATCATAAACAGTAGAAGAAGACCAAAGGGAAAGACTCTCACCGAAGGGCATGGAGCTGACATTACATTGAACCAAAGGTTGACCTATTTCTGTCTACTTCCTGCTGTCCATGGCAAAGGTGCTCGCCAGAATGGAGTCAGTCTCCTGTTGGGTATGTCATGCCACTCATCTGAGCCCGTGACAGCCTGTTTGCTGCTAAGCGTGACCGGTGCTCCCACTTCCTCATGGTGTTAGTTTTTTCGTTGTGTGTTGTTTTGTTTTGCAAGTCAGCACCCATCGGAGGCTTTCGTAATACCACTTCGCTCCACTCCAGGTGCTCTTTGAGAGGAATCTTCTCCAACAATAACAAAAGTTGGTGTAAAATTATATCCTGTAAGCAGTGTTTAGCTTTTTTCCCTCCAATTCAGTCACACTTGTCTCTGACAGATTCTAATGCCAAGATTCACCAAAACAATACTCACTCACTCAAACCTTCTTTATATACCTAATTATTATTCTTTCTTTCCTGTCTTTTTATTTTGTTCTTCTTTGTCAGTTTAAATTTTTGGAGTTTCATGTAGAAAAGTCCTCCTGCAGCTAAATTTGGCAGCCTTCCCTTATGGACTCATGTTACACCAAGTGAAGTAGCCCCAAGCAGGGCTTGGATATTTCCCAATGAGACACAAGGTTTAATCTAAACTCTTTCATAGCGTTTAAAATAAAATGCTACACTGGTGACAAGCCAACACAAAAAAAGGCTGTTTATGAAGCTTTGTTAAATTTTTATCACACACACACACACACACACACACACACACATACACACACACACACACAACTCTGATATAAAATTGTTTTTTTTTTTAATCATGGTTACTTGGTAATCAAGTAAAAGACAAAGAACAAAGAATTGAGACTGAGATAACCATTAACTTGAAACACAGACACACACACACACACACACACACACACACACACACACACACCCAGTGTTGTGTACATCTATCCTTGTGTGTGTCCTTCCACTGACATAATTATTAATGCAGTTAGTTTATGCACCTTAATGTGACCCTAACACTGTCATCTTTGTGTTTATTTATTATATATATATTTATATGAAAGACAACTTCATTGTTCCTCATGGCCACCATCAGAATGTCCCCAAATCCAACAATGATAAGGCGTTTTTTTTCCTTGTGGCAATAAGTTGGTCCAAAAGAAACCGCTTTATGCTATTTTATGGTGTTCTTTGTTCTTCATGTGGACCAGCTGCAACCTAATGAAGGGTCTTTAGTGCTAATGTAAATATCCCGTGCTCACACACAGTGTAGCAGCCAGATGGGACAGCCTACCAGCACTGTTTTCCTAAAAGCATGTAAACATCCCTGTTCAGGCACACGTTATCACCACCCATAAGAACAATATTGGGAAAAATAAAAAGATCCAGCCGTTAACTGGACTTCCAGTTTAATCCGGTGCTACATGAACAGATAGATGCTATCTCTTCATTAGTGCCCATTAGGGAGGCACGTAATTCTCAGCAGGTCCTTCTCGCTTCTCAAGGCTCTCACTTGTGCTGGAAATAGGACTGCAGGAAAAGAAACTACATTTTACCGTCATATCACACACACAGACACACACACAAGCACTTTCCTCAAAGCTGTTGAAGGCAGGAAGGCTGGAAAGGCGGCATTCTTCCAGATTGTACAAGTTACACATCAACATTTATATGTGTTTGTTACTCAGCCCAAGAATTGCTTGCGTAGGGACTGATTTTTGTATAAATGAAAGAATAAATAAATACACAAATAAATAAATAAAGGGGGTATTGCTACCAGGCCTTAGCCCTCAGTAGGAGTTTAATAGGAGCTGCAGGACATCTTCAGGCCTGCAGTTAGAATGGAGCAAGAACTCTCTAAGATGAACCCAAGCTGAAGACTTAACAGAACAGAAAGCAGCAGACTTGAGAAGCATTCAAATGACCACAGTGTCTATACAGACGCTTTACAATGATGCCTCGAAGAGGCCCAACTGGTCTCAACTGGTCATTTAATAGATTTACGAGCAAATGAGAATAGGACAGAGAAAGGAGATTATGCGTAAAATGACGGTTTCCTGTAACAGCATGTGGCTGCTTTTATTTTTCATCTGTTTTCTGTCCTGTGTAATCGTTTTTGTGCTTGGCCACTCAGGTGCGAGATTTGGTGTTATAGAGCTGCCGAGATGGCACTTTAAATATCAGTCGAGGATTTACAGGGAAGCAAAACTTAAACATTCACTACACCATTGAGGCTTATCAGCAGACACTCCTTGTTGTGCAGTGATTTCTGAGAAACACTGGCATGAAGGGATAAATCTCCACCAGGAAGACTTTCTATTTATGAAAGTTGTAAAAAGTCCTAAGTCAACCATTGGTCTTGTAATTTTAGCTTACCTTGTTATTTCAGAGTATTACATTGACTGTTAATACTATCGACAGTTTGAATTTGATGAACCATATTTGAACACATTTAGGTAAATAGACATGTATTCATTTGCATTAGACATAGATAGATATTCCACTTAAGCAAATTCGAGCTTGCTTCCTCTCTGGGAAGGTAATAGGATTTTTAAAGTGATTTTAAGTGTTAATTTGTGCGGTGTTTTACAAATTAAATGAAAGTATTATTATCATAAGTTGAAGTAATTATTTATGTTTTATTAAAAACATAAAACATTGAAGTAACATGTTATTATGTAAAAATAATAATTCAAAAGGCTTTTGTTGAGAACATGCAGTTTAAGGCTTCTGAAATACTGGATGTCATTTGAACTGCAATTAAAAACATTAAAGGAATAATTATGATTCTTTACAGGGTGTTATTACACACTGTATAATTAAACAATTAACAATTATGCATCAAAGGCAAGGTGATTGTTGCTGAATATTCCCAAGACGGAACATCCTGGGGAATATTCAATTCAGCAACATCCACTGAGCAAAAGGTTCG
Source organism: Neosilurus mollespiculum (assembly GCA_030014195.1). NCBI lineage: Eukaryota > Metazoa > Chordata > Actinopteri > Siluriformes > Plotosidae > Neosilurus > Neosilurus mollespiculum. The sequence continues at coordinate 16,270,993 of JAQMYF010000010.1, read as the reverse complement.
TCGTTACTTTAGTATATACTACACAGGAAAAGAAGCACAAAAGCACACTAAAATGTGTCACTTTAACTCTGTTTAAGACTTTTGATATATACTACACAGAAACTGTAAAAAACAAACTAAAATAAGATTTAATAAGGTTTTATTTACATATTTTAACCATGTTACTGAGGCAGATCAGGCGAATTTTGTGCTTCGAACCAAGCTAGCACTTCACTCCATGAAGGTGTTTAAATACATACCATGAGAAACAAAGGAAAAACAAACTAAAATAAGAGAATTATGTTTTATTTTTCAATTTTATCATGCGACAACGAGGACGCAATGATGACGCCATGACCTCCTCGACGTTACCGAGACGAACTGTGAGTGTCCATCGTTTGGATTCAAGCATTATATATACTCGGAATAATGATTTTTAATCCAGGCATAGTTCCCGTGTCATGTATACTCATAGACATTCTCCTTTATATAGAATTATTAGTGATTACCATGAACATTCCGTTAGTTTTGTTCCTAGCAGAAGAAGGAGCTTTAATTACTTTTTCTTCTTCAAGAAAATAACCAAGATTATGAATAGTTAAATATTTCAGAAAAAAAAAAGATTGATTCCTGAATGCATTCATCCTGCATGCCCAGACAACCTGCTCTCCCCCAGGCTGAGTTTCCCTAAGCCGAGGCCAAGTAGACGAGTTGGAACAGAGTGGAGTGCAAAAGTTTTTCCTGACAAAAACTGATGAGTCTTTCTGGTTCCTTCTGACATCATAGGGGGAATTAGGGGAAAACCACCAACAACATAATTTACACATTGACAAAGACATACTGGTGGAAGAGAGGATTATTAAAAAGGAAGGAGAAAATTGAGGAAGAGAGAGAGAGAGAGAGATATCCTGGCATGGCTTTAAATTACATGACTAGTTTCTCTTTTTAATCCTTCCCCAAAAAAAGTAGCGATATGTTGAGTGAAGCATAAAGTTCAGCAGTGGCAGGTCCACTCCACTCTTCCCCCAGCTCCAGAAACCAGGACTAACACTAGAGCATTGTTCCTTATTTCCTGCTACTCTTTCTGGGATCAGAAATCCTCACTCACCCTTCCTGAACCCCGCACTTATATCTCTGCCACCGTGCATGCTAGTGCTGTTGATTTTATAGCACTTTGCTATATATTTTACAACCGATACATGTTATACAATACCTGCGGTTATGGAGCATGGTGCAGAGTTTCTATAAGGAAGCATGGTTAGCTGTGTGGTTGTTTTGTACAATCTTAAGGCATGGGCATGCCACAGATTACCGGCACACAATAATAAACCACACCTTGGACAGCGCTGTCAGATAGGAGTATACAAATAGAAGTCTAGCCCTTCAGAACGGGTGTTGTTCTGCTATTATTTCATTTTTTTTCCTGCTGCAACGTCAAGCAAGCATGAACGTGTACAAGCCAGGATGTATTTGTCAAGTCGACAATAAAATATTAAAGCGGCTCCAGCAGTTTGGCATGAAGCTGGAAAAATATTAACAGTTCTACCAAAAATCCACGAATCATAACTGTACTCATTACAAGAAAACCGCAAAGCTGTACTCGGGTCAGTTTTTTTAAGACGTCATTGTGCGCTGCATGTCAGAAACACAATTTATAGTCAGCACAAGTATCTGAAAAAGTGGTAAAATGGATGCAAAGCTTGATTTCTTGTAAAGCTTTGAGGTTGCCTTGCATACCACAAGCCAGAGTGTGCTTTTAATTGAAGCATCCGTTCTCCTCCCAAGTGCCAGCTCTAAAAATCATGACATGACCCATAAAACTGGCTTTGGATCAGACTTGCCCTCCATGTTGCACGGCTAAAGCCCCCTCATTAGCTGCCTGTTTCATTCGCCTGATTTCTCTAACATCTTTGGCGCTGAAAAAAAAAAGACCCCTTCACCCTGTATGCCCTCTCCGTCATGCTCTGGAGGCAACAGCTAAAGAATCATTAAGAGCAAACGCCAACCGTGACACTAAGCAATTCCTGATTCCAGGCTTCAAATTGCATGCAGACCTCCTTCCTAGATCATTTGGAAAGATTTGTGAGTGTGAATAAATAGAAAAGGAGAGAAGCAAGGGAAAGGACTTGCCTCTAAATAAGGTCAAACACCCCCCCCTCCCCAAACCCCCACCCCCAAAAGGATGTACCATCTCTTCCCTAACCCTGGTTCGCAGTCATTTAATTTGAACATGTCCTGACTCGATTTGCTCCAGCACGCCCTTACACACTCCTCACAGAAAAGGTCAAGAATTGTGTTCGAAACTGGCCACGAATGGTGTTCTAGGTTTCAGACTGCTCCCTTGTTAACCCTCCCTTGAGTCTTGTTCGGGCTGTGCTTTGACTGTTGTTCGGAATTTATTGGGTTAGAGTTAGTGACAGCGGAGAACAAAGCAATATGAGTCAGTTCTCGTCGTACGTATGCCAAAGCACACACTGTGCCACGCATTTTCTATAAATCTGAATAATTAAAAGGCATAAATTAAGTGGTCAATAAAAGATGAAGATATTTCCAGCTATAGCATGTGATGTGTTTATAGGAGTGATGTATAAAAAGAAGTGTAAACGGCAGCCTGATGTGTGATTGGTGAATGGTGCACTGGAGGGTGAAGAGACAAGGGGTGAACGTTAGAAGGAGGGGGAAATGGTTGTCAGGGTGGTCTGCGTGTTGCAGGCACAATTTACAATTTTCATTATGCAGCTGGTCTCTACAGCTAACTGAAAACTGGTAGTAGTTAATAAGGGTAAAGAATCATCTTTGACAAACTATAAGAAGCGCACCCTGATGAATGAACCCTTCCTGTGATTGACAGGTAAAGAACCAAGGAGTAACAGAAGAGCTACGATGTCTGGGATTGCTCAACGCCCTGGATAAAAACCGGGATATTCCCGAAGACCTTGCCCAGCTTTTAGGAGAATCCTGCATCAAACTGGCTGAAGGTATCAAGGCTTACATATCTAAGGTGAGTCTACATCTGGAACTGATTAAGAAGCACAAGAGCTCTATTACGTAACCAGCGAAGCCGATGCTTGCTGTCGCCTGGCTTGTTTATCAACATGCGGCTCATTTTGCTGACTACGTTCAAATCAGCGCTTTTTAAATGACATGTTTCAGTTTAGTGCTTAGGCTCAGAAACAAAACCAGTAGGCGTTTTTTAAGTTAAGCTTTTAATTACTGTTACCATAAATGTGTCAAAACATGTCAGTCATTTTTTATTGAATAAAACATGGATGCCTGATTCATTAATTGCTTTAAGGCATTTCATGATTGTGAGTGATTTTCTCAGCATTACGCCAAGTGAGTCAACAGGGTGCCCTATTTTTGAACCACTTCCCTATAAGTTCCAGCTTGAAGGGAACTGCTTAGATTTCCACTGAAACATCTGGTTAATCCTGTGTTCAGTTTTGTCATGTTCTATCCTGTATAATAAACCTACACCAAGCAAGTTCTTGTCATGCAGCGTCTTAAGGTGATGGAGGACCACAGGTCTAACCTCACATGTGTGTTTTTCCATGTTAAGTACCAAATATACCCGATTTGAATTCATTTCTTTTGTTTCCGCTAGTCCAGCACCTCCATTTCTCCACAGTTACAGACTTTATGACGCATGTCACCCCCTCCCGCGCTGTCAAATCTTTGGCTGCTAATTGAGTGAGGCTGCAAACAATTTATTGGTGCTGGGAGACGAAGGCATTTGGCACTTAATTCAAAACACATGTGCCATTTTCAGAGAGATGTGGACGCAATTATGGCTCCCGAAAGAATACCCAGCTCGACTTAGGGGCAGCCACTGAAACAAAAAAAACCCCACATGCGGACACATATATGCTTTTGATGCCAGATAAAGATATGTAATATTATATGCGCATATACACATTGCTCTGTGGTTGCATTTGCTCGCGTGCCTATACAAGTTAGCGAGGGAGATTTGGGCTTCGATAGAGGAGGGAAGAAACAGGTCCAGCAAGAAATAGGAATGAGAGCAAGAGAGGAGAAGGAAAGCAAGAAGAAGAAACAAAACAACTGAGCAGGAGAGGAAAACAACTGGGGCAGTGAAAGAGTGAGAGGGATGTTTATTAAGTGTAGGTCTTCAGAATGTTGAGAATGCCAGCACACGTGGTAGTTATTACTAATGGATTGAAACAAGAAAAAAAAGTCCCAGTCTCAATCTTACACATTAACATACAGCTGACAGTGAAACTGTTGTAACGCCTCGTGTACACATGTGGTAATACCACCGACCCAGGCCTTTGTTACTGCTGCAGTTGTTGCCCTGTTCTCAACTTTGATGTAAAGCCAAAACAAAATCTGTCCAATACAGATAGAGACTTTGTATTTTTAATCCTGCACGAGGAAACCTGCGAAGGCAGGATATTCCCTAGTGGAAGTGAACAACTGTAGATACATCAGACTGCACCAGGGTGAGACTTGCGATAATATCAGCCTTCCTGTGCCAGTTAATATCATGAACACTGACTCTACCTGAGTAAGCAGGAGCAGAGGTGGAGCTGACAAAGCCCTCTGAAAAGCCCTAAATCAGGGCTCCCTTTCTCCTCTGTTGCTCAATGGGACTTTTTAGTCCCCTCATTCTGGTCTCACATCCATCTTTGATTCAGTCTAATGACTCGTTAAATTCATAGAGGAAGCATTTCTTCTTCAAGCATGGAGACTTTCACAACAGGCTTTCCACGATCACACATAAAAATACTAGATCCCAGTCTGTCTTAGAAGCAAATTTTAAATGCTACAGCAGAAAATAAAAATAAATTTAATTTAAAAAAGGTATCAGCAAAGGATAATTTGGGAAAAATACTAATGTGTCTCCTGATCATTTTCCTCTGCAAGGTCTAAACAGTGTTTTTTTTTTTTTTTACACTGCCTGGTCACACACTCCAACATCCGTTTGGACCACCTTTTGCCTTGATTACAGCACGAAATCATTATGGCATTGTTTCGACAAACTTAAGCAACATCACATTACTATATATTTCCATCCAGAGCTGGGTTCGTTTTTCGAAAAGCGAACCACTCCATAAAGTCTTCTCCTGCACGTCCCAAAGGCTTTCAATAGGGTTAAGGTCAGGACTCTGTGGTTCCACCACTCATTCATTTCTCCTGTCCCAATTTTAGATCCGTGCCGTCAGGGATTTTATACATTATCCATTGACGGGGCAACCTGGTCATTCAGTACATTCAGGTCGTCGGCGGACTTCATTTTATTACCACATATTGTTGCTGAGCCTCGACTTGACCGCCTGAAGCAACAATGCCATGGCAATTATGGGCTATACGCAGCATAATCACCAGTGTGGAATTAACACCCTACAGTGTTTATATATGTTCAGTTGGTCTCAATTTATTACACTGGGTGTTAATTTAACACTAGGGATTTTATTGCGCAATCAGTGGCAAAGGGGGTCCAACCGAATATTAGAGTACACAACTTTTTTCTATAAATCTAGAGAATAGATTCTAAAATGTACTTTCTCAGATGTTTTGGATCAAACTTTTATAATACCAACTTATTGTACAACATTAAATATAACTAAGAAGGGATCATAAATACTTAATATTGCTTTATGATAAATAAAATTTTGAATTGTTGGCCACTTGCTGTAGTATAAGAGGAAAAAAACACTTTGGAAAATAATCTTGGAATGGTTCCCAGAAACTCAAAAGACTCAGAGATTTACTATTAAATGTACATGTTTCTGAGAAAGATACTGTATATGTGGTTCAATGACAGTTCATTGCAGAAGGTTGTATCGCCTTAATTTCTTGATTAACAAATAGACTATATAATTAAAAACAAGAAGTTAAAAAAACCTCCAGAAGTGCATTATGGGTATACAGGATAAAACCAGGATAAAAATCCAAACAAAGCACAATAAATTAAAATACAATATTTAGAAAATAACTAGAAGAAGAAACTCTAGACAAACATTTTTAAGAATAAGGTGATGTAAAAATTTGAACTAAGTTGCTATTGGCATCTTAATGTGTGCTGGAGGATCATTTGTGTTATTTGTGTTCATGAAAGAACATCTGTAAAAAATAACACACTAAATTCCTCTTTCGTTAAAAAGGTTAGCGTATCCTGGGGGGTATACAAACTTTTGCACTCAGCTGTATGCGTTATTTTCTAATGCTCTTTTCATTAGATATAAAGCAGAGGTTTTTGAGATAGAGAATGTGCAAAGTGAGCAAGAGACCTTTGGGGAAGAAAAGGGTTTTTAAAAAAGTTCGAAAGAAACACGAAAAGCCAGGGAATGAAAAAAGAGAAGTTAATAAGGTGATGGCGCTGAGGCCGGCTGGCGCTCTCGTGTTGCTCTGATGCGGAGTACGCAAAGGCTCGCCTCTTGCCAAAAATGTTCTCGAAGTGCTCAAAGCTGGTTCTACTTAGAGTCAGATTTCACTAACCCACTACAGCGACCTTCTGAGGGAGAGAAGCAGAGAGAGACAAAGCGAGATTTAAACGCAGCTTTAAAATATTTGGAAGCCGCCATGACAGGTTTGTTCTCTGCCAAGACTGAAGGCAAACTGTCAGGTCTTTAACACCCACCTTAAGAGTGGAAAAGTCAAGTGAAGGCGACAGTATGTGCACGGAAGGTGCAAGGGTGTGCTCTCAAAAAAACATCGAAAAAGTGTGGATTAGAGCAACAGCGAGGTCTCTGCTCAAGTGTAACAGAGCGGGACGCCGTTTTGGGTCAGCTTCATCATGCAGCCGTGAACGCCAAACTGCCCAGACTCGAAAACACAGAAGAATTACACGATGTATACACACATATGAGAAACATGGGGATATTTTTTATGTGTATGTGCTTTCATTCGACTAATCAACACAGTTATCAGTCTCAAATCCGTTAGTGCATACCACAGTGCAAAGTCTGACAATTCAAGATTTATGGTTAACTCAGTCGCTCTCTTCCTGAAGCACGGCCACTGTTACTTATTAAAGGCTCTTCTTAAGGGTGCACAGTGAAGAAATTTTTCTCTAGAAAATAAAATTGACTCCAAACCACAATCTCATGCTGATATTAAGGGATTAGATTATCTGCTGGGCTCAGGCACAGAAGAGGCTAAATAGTTTTCTCCACACTGTCTGTTTGTCTGTGTGTGTGTGTGTGTGTGTGTGTGTGTGTGTGTGTGTGTGTGTGTGTGTGTGTGTGTGTGGAGAACTACTCCCCAGCACCTCTGTCCACTTCTCTCACTTTGCGGTCAAAGGTTTCAAGCCAAGTTTGTTTATTGTTATTGTTGAGGTGCATTTATAGTTCCTATCCCTGACCTCATCCATCAGCCGCTTGCAGTTCATAAAACGGCTGTTTTCTCTGCACTCTCATTATCCCTGCTTCCTGTCTAGCTTCCTATAAGTCCTATGAGTATAAATGTAAGTATTACAGATTTCAAACATTATATAGTCATAATCATCCGACATAATTAAAGCTCTTTTATGAACCGAGTAATTACCATTATGTAATATAACAATCAAGAGATAACCTCAGGCTTTTGGTGATTATCACAAAATAAACCGTGGTGTAGAACACAGAGGTCTTGTCTAGCCATAGAGGAGTTTATTTTGTTGATACTGTATTAACCTACTTATTAGATGCCGACTTACCATGAAATCCTTCTTTTGATACAGAATATTTATTGCTGAATATCTTTTAAATAGTCCATCAAGACTGCATAGTCATGCCATTGATGTCCGCATCTAGTGTTTCCATTTATTGCAAAGTGAAACAAGGAGAATTTACTTTTTTTTTTTTATATCTTAACAGCCTACATGATTGACATGAGAGACACATACATCAGCGTCTTGTAATTCAGAAACAGCAAAGCACTTCTGAGGAAATCAGAAGCACGTATTCCCACAGAATGATAATAATGTGAATTTACTAAGGAAACTAAAAGGAACATAAGGCTAACTGGAATCTGTGAACCTTCATTCACACCCCGCCTCCCACACACCAAAAACAAGTGATGTAATGCTTCAATCAGGCTCAGCTCCAACACTCCTGGTAAATATCAAACAAATTTGAATTTCCCATGATTCACTTTATCTACGAAGTTTAGACATTACAAGATATGGTCAAAAAATTGTGGCCACCAACCCTCACATCCATATTTGGTTCTTCATCAGACTGTTGCCACAACGTTGCTTAAAGTACTCAAAGCATGATGCAGAAACCTGTTCCAGCATGACAGTGCCCCTGTGCACAAAGCAAGCTCCATGGTTTGTTAAGGTGGATATGGAAGAAATCGAGTGTCTTGCACAGAGCCCTGACCTCAACCCCTCCTCTGATATGAATTGGAATGCAGACAGCACCCCAAGTCTTCTCACCCAACACCAGTGACTGCTGACCTCATTAATGCTTAGGCTGCATGAGCACGAATCCCAACAGCCATGCTCCAAAATCTAGTGGAACTCTTTCCCAGAAGAGTGGGGTTTATGATAACATGAAGCAGGGACTAGATTTGGAATGGGATGTATAAAAAGGGGGTGATGGTCAGGTCATTCACAAGCTTTTGGCCAGGATGGTGTATGGTACTCACTTATTCTATGACTTCATTCATTCATTCATTTATTTGCCAAACCACTTTATCCTATTAGAGGTGCAGGGAGGCTGGAGCCTATCTACCAACTCTGGGTGAAGGCACGGTACACCTCGGAACGTTTGACAGTCCATCTCAGGGCCAACACACACAACCATTCACAATCACACCTAGCCTAATGTGCAAGTCTTTGGACTGTGTGCGGAAACTGAAGTACCTGGAGAAGACCCACTAAACCACAGAGAGAACATGCAAACTCCACACAGAAACGACCAAGCTTGGGACTCGAACCCAGAACCTTCTTAGTAACCACTAACCACTTAGTAACCACTGCCCCACCATGCCGCCCGACATTTGATTAGGGTTTGCTTAATCTATGACTTACGGCTCATACTTGGACTCTCCTTTATACTCTTGTAAGACTTGAGACCCTACTCAGGCTCACGTCACTAAAACGTGAGACTCAGCAAGAGACTCATGTATTGCTTCAGACCTTGTTTGGATTCACATACAGCATACGACATGAGATCGACATGAGATTTCTTACCATGCATATTATTGCATGCACACCACGTCCAGTGTACTCTTACTATGTTCTTACTATGACCAGTCAGATTGCACAAAATGCTTACGATGCTCTCAGTGCGTTCGTCTGGTAAGGTCCGTATTGTCAATATAAATACTCGCTCACTCACTCATTTGCTGAACCACTAAATTGTACTAGGGTCACGGGGAGGCTGGAGCCTGTCTCAGCTGACACTGGGTGAAGGCGGGGTGCACCCTGAACAGTTCGCCAGACCATTGCAGGGCCAACACACACACAGCTATTCACACTCACACGGCCAATTAGCCTAATGTTCATGTCTTTGGACTATAGGAGGATACCGGAGGTCCCCGGATGAAACCCAAGCAAACATGGGGTGAACCTGCAAACTCCACACAGAAACGCCCAAGCCCGGGACTCGAACCCAGGCCTTTTTGCTGTGAGGTGGACATGCTAACCACTATGCCACCATGTCACCCTTATAAATACTGTACCACACTTTTCCATTCGTTCTGCTAGTTTTCTTTCGTCCACATCTACATTGAGCAAGTCTGGGCTGTGCCTGTACTATGTCAATTAAGTCCTTATTAAGTTTAAGTTATGCATTTACTATGTAAATGCCACTGTTACTACATGCTTATTAAGTTCTTACTGCATCCTGATTCAACCATTTACACACTACTTTTTTTAACATGCTCAATGTCCCTGGAGTCCATGGGGATCAGATCAAGTCTCTATCATTTTTTACTGCGTTCTTAACTGGGTACGTGTTCTTACCCTGTTTGCCCAATTTTCTGAGGATGTAAACGTGGAAACATAGCTGAATGTAACATGGGACCCATCCCATTGCTGATGCCCTAATCAGACTCATTTGTTAGGGAACTGACACTTGACCTAGACTCACTTTGACTTAAGAATGGATTTCTGACTCAACTTTATGAGACTTGACAGTTGATTATGACTTGTTTATTGGATGATCGGTATGCAACTCAACTCAGATGTAGCCTTATATGTAATTAAACCTGATGCGTTCTTATCTATCTGAACCTTCTGACTCGACCTGGACTCACTTATAGAGAGTCCGCTTGGACACGTTTTTATATATGACTCAAGACTTAATTTTTATATGACTTCAGCTGGATGAAGTCAGGAGTATTTTACATCAATAGATTTGTTTCTTTAACAATCAATAGCTTTGCCTGAGCTGCACAGCCACAGTCTTCTGCAGTTCATTATTCCGCATCCCAGCAGACCCATTCTGGTCTTGATTTCATGTGTGTAACATGCTGGGGATTTTGGATATGACTGGGATGTAAGGGTGAGATCACTTAGACTCAACATAGACAAAGGTAAACGAGTTGATTACAACACTATTGTGACATGACTGCAGCTAAATCTTTGCCAATGTGTGTATATGTTCCTCTCAACAGTTACAATATATCTGAAGTATATTACAATGTGAAATAGTCTTAATCAGTGTCATGTGTGAAGCAGCGTTGGCGGATTTCGTGTCAATTCGATGGAGAGGAACTCCAGAGGCGAGTTTGCCTCAGTCCACTGTCTCTCGTGCTGTCACGGGGAGATTATGTCATTTTAGTGTGTGCGTAGGCGCTTCTATGTCTGATGAATAGCAAGACAGCTTTGCGCCAACATCAACAGAGCCTCCAAAGTGCACTCACACAGCGTACTGAAGGCTAGACGGCGAAAAGGAAGAAAAGACAGGGGGGGGGGGAGTTCTGCATCTGCAGGAGAGAACAGAAACAGACCATAAATAGAGACTGATAATAAACTTTACTTAAGAAGAAAAACGATTGCTTTGCATTTTGGTAAGCATGCGCTTGTTAGGAATCGTCCAGATAGTGTACGTTCCTGGTAAAAACTTGCCGCAGTTTTATGTTTTGTCACTGTATCAACCTAATACACTGTGTAGAAAGGTTGGCTTCTCATCCAGCATGAAGGAGTTGCTTCACTGAGTTCTAACATGCTACTTAGTAATTTCTTGAAACCCGATACATGCTGAAGACATTCCTTAGCCCTGGAGTAGATTTTTTTTTTTTTGATTGTTGCTTTCCGAGTCACCATTTTGTTTTCCCACCATTGCGTGTTGAGACTTCACATTTAATACGACTATGAAGACTGATGTGTATTTCATAGGCATATGTCTCACAGTATTATGCTTGGCATTGAGGTCAGAATCTTCCCTCTTTCTAACTTTTACTTTCAGACACCTGCAAGTCATTAAACGCACGTGCCTTTTTTTTTAATATTCCTACAGTCGCGCTCATGACTGAAAGTGGGCATTATTAAGTATAATGTGAACATTTCCATTTAGCTACACACTCACAAAGTCATTAAGCGTGTGATTAGTTTAATCGGATGTTTCCACGTGAGGTTAAAACATGACCTCGAGGCATTAGAACACCAGCCCATTATGCTGAAAGTTGCTGGTTCAAATCCTGGTCAGCCTGACAGGGACAAATGAACAGGATTCTGGAGGGTGACTGGTATAAAATATGGCTGTCACAGGTTACTGCAAATTTCAACCCCTCGGAGCAAGACAACCCCCCATGAACTACCTCAGGCCCCAATTTTGCCTGCACAGCTGGCGAACAGTACCCCTTACAAGGTTCCACAATTGTGTATGTGTAGCTGCAAAAAAAGAATCGAATTAGTATTGTATAATAAACTCTAAAATACAGCTGTAATGTTGGCAAGCTTGAGATAAACCAAAACAGCATACGGTAACTCGGAATGCGTGCGAGACAGAAGACAGAAGGTGGGAGGGAAAGATGAGAGGCTCGGCTAATAGAAATATACTGTGTTAGGTTGCATGAAGCTGCCTGCCAGCATGGAGACACAAAGAAAACAGATAAAATATCCTCAGATGTATAAGATGGTCAGGAATGTTGATGAGTCATTTCATGTTCTCCGAGCTTCCTGCACTGACGTGATATGTTTTTTCTGTCACAGGTAACAGAAAATATCATCTCCAGACAGGCATTACAAGGTGAGCATCAAAATACTGAATCATGTAGAACTGATTACTGATTAACTCCCGGCGTTCTGTCGGACTTGGGTTTGTGTTGCCAGTTCTGCATCTGAGTTTACTCTTTCCTACTACAGAAGCAAGAACCATACCACATAGATACAACACTTCAGGGGCAAAGTATGTAACACAGAGACCTTCAGCCCACCTTACACTCAGCAGCCTACAAGGTGAGCCCTGTCTGCTTTTGTTATGTTAAGAATTAGGCTTTCACCCTTTAATAGCCTACAAGTGGTGCAATTTCCAGGGGAGGTAACAGTAATTGTTTTCTTCTTATAATCCCACTGGTGACTTTTTTTTGCTTTGTGTTGGAGAGTAACTGAAGTGGGTTAAGCACACACTGAAAGGAGTTAATGTACATTTACAGTTTAACTACTTTAGTTTGTCAATAATCAAATCAACTAGAAAAACAGTTTTCTGTTAGTTAGACCACTCTGGTTCTCAGCCCTGCGATCTCTGCAATTCAAAAAAGCACAGAGCTCCACGATTTATGAGCACATTTGGGGTATAAAAAGGAGGCAGGGGCAACCAAGAGATTAAACTTGTAGGAATCATGCTGCCTAGTTCATTAGGTTCCCCTACGATGGCGCATCAATGGCGCATTGATGGTATACGATGGTGCAAGGTAATATGCTCTGTTAAGGTCTGTTAAGCTCCACTGCGCTGTACCACGCTTCCCTCGATCTATCATGATTGGCATCAAATTGTAATTCATCATAATAATCGTGGCAAAATTTATGACACTAAAAAATTTCACCACGATCAGCGCGACCATCACGAGTCCACCAAGTTCACTCAAGATCATCACGATTCGATCTTACGACCCCCCCACACTCATCACGATTCTCTAAAATCGTGGAAATCGTGGACATCGTGCCCCAGTATAAACCTACATTAAGTCATTAACTTGAGGGGTGATTTTATTTCTCAAGGAATTGTTTAGCCACTGAGTACAATGAATATCAGTCCTGTTTCCCTTTGTTTATGTGAAACACTGGTATCACATTTAGATTTAGATACAGTGATAAAATTACATGCCACATTTGTGTCCATGGTGATTTCTTTGGTTGTTGCTCCTGGTCCTACGTCATCCTGTGAGAGAGGATCAGACACCTGTTTTCGGGACATGCTCAAACAGCCTGCGCTAGTTTTATGACAGTGTCAAAAATTTAGGATGACAATCTCACAATATGTGTGCTGCTACAATCAACATCCACTTACTAGCCATGCAGTCGTCCCAGTCGACTCAGGTTAAGGGCATTTTCACAGTCTCTTAGAGCATTCAGTCACAAAGGGGTTAAAATGTTTTTAATTTGCTAGCTTTTTAAGTAGTAATTTTCTTAAATGTTCAAGGCTTTAAAAACTTTTTAAATTTTGTCTGTAATGTTATGTTCTTGGAAGTTATGAGCTTTGAAAGTATGGATGTCAAAAACAAAAAAAATTCTTTAAAAACTGTTATTGTCAATAATACTAAGATTCCAAAGTTGAAAACAGTTCAGTGTTTTAATTAAATTCTAATCACATTATTTATTTAGTTTACTGGAGGAATATATTTTGGTAAAAATATCTTTTAATATATTAATTAATTAATTAATTAAGTGTTAATTGACTGATGGCATAAACCTAGATTTCGGAGTGGACACTTGGACGGACACATTCACATGCTTATGTAATCAACATTTCAGAATCTTGTTCAGATATGTTTTGCTCTAAAGTTACATACCTAGATGTACTTTTTGAAAAGTGCATCTGATAATCTGTAAAAAGATACATTTCTTATCACAAGAGAGAGAAAAGTCGGAGTGGACATTTGGACAGACACTTCCTTGCATGTATTCAGATCTGCCCTGTGCAGAACAAATCGGGGTTATTGCCACCAATGCATGACTTAGTTAGATGACACATGCTTATCTAATTTGGAATGGAAAAATTTTTCATGACAAACATCCTCCTTTGAAAATATTTCAGTTGGAATCCTGAGAATTTTTCAAGTGGGAAACTCAAATTTGTCCAAAATTGACTTCCGTGCATATTTTCAAGACAAGCTGATACTTTTTGTTTGAAGGTACTCCATACTATTGTGTATTTATTCATATAGGAAAATTTTACATAATACGTACAGATTTTGGAACAATAACCTTCATTTTATGTATCCCCAGTGCTCTAGAAGACTGTGAAAAGGCTCTTAAAGGCAGGGTACACTCTCAACAGCTCACCAACACACACACACACAACTATTCACTCTTACGTTCATACCTAAGGGCAATTTGGAACAGTCAGTTAGTCTAATGTGCAGTTATTTGGCCTGTGAGAGAAAACCCAAGTACCCGGAGGAAATTCCACCCAAGCATGGGGAGAACATGCAAACTCTACAGAAGAACGCCCTCACCGAGCCCAGGACTTGAACCCAGGACCTTCAGCTTACTTACATTCCGTACTCAAGTTTATTAGGTCCATGTCGCACAGTATAATTTGTAATTACACAGTCTGTACAAAGCTTTACTTTCTATTCCCTATCAATCACACCAGCACTAGCTAATCATGGGCATCAGTAAGCTGATGTATGAGGAAGAGGTTGGTAGCCATCACATGATAGATAGGGAAGAGTTGTCTGGTGATGGGGTTTAGCAGAAAACCACATTGGGAAGAAAAATGGGGGAAATACTGAGTGTTGCAGAGATTCCATAACGTAAAACAACTTCTCCCATTTCAGGTGCATCTAACATACACTGCTGAGTCAAGGAAAAAGTCGCACACTGATATTTTGTTGGAGCGCCTTTAGTGTCGATTACAGTGCATAATCGCCATTGCATTGTTGCTTCAGTCTGTCAGGTTGAGGCTCAGCAACGTTATGCAGCAGTAAAATGAAGTCAAGTGATGACCTGAATGACCAGGTTATCCCATCAGTGGAGTTTTTATTACAATTATGAAATTAGGGCTCAAGAAGTGTTTAGAGAGCATGAGGAAACATGAACTGGCACCAGAGAGTCCTGACCTTAACCCTATTGAAAGTCTTTGGGATGTGCAGGTGAATAGGCATCTATCTCGGCCATAGATACTGCGCTCGGGCATCGGACATCGATGTACAAGCGATAATCGAGCAGTATCGAGCAAAATAACATAAAAATCTAACCTTTTACAGTCGCTGGACATGCTGGCGCTCGATTTAAGATCACGTATCGGGAAAACGTAGTCTCGCCAAGTCTCAGTTTCAACGCCATGTTTTTTCTTGAATTTTCTCATCACGTTTGGGGTGCATTTGGTGTGATAAAACTAGGCTATGCTAAGCAAAGTAGCACAGAAGCAGAAAGTGTGTGTGGTTGGGGCATGACACACCCCTTCCTAGCATCAACCAATCCAAAAAATACACACAACTTACCGCATGTGGTTGCTTGTAAGGAGAGGGGAGTTGTGGAAGTTAGCAATACCAATAGAGAGTTTGGAGATTTCAGAGATTTTACAAGCTGCTCCCTTTATTGACGTCATGCCACCACGCCCCTCTAAGCGCACGCGCGAGATCTCGTTTAAGCCAAAATGACGTCATAACAAATACAAGGCGATTGCCGGCAGAAAAATGGCATAAAAAATGCCATAAAACCGGACAGAATCTCACCAAATCTCTGAAAATAATTATCGGAAATTATCGGTAAGTAAGATTTTATTATCAATACTAGCTGTGACGGGTCTAGTCGAGTGATTTATCGATCGTTACAAGCCTACTGGAGAAGACTTTATGGAGTGGTTCAGTTTTCCTTTCATCAGTTCCACATGTCTGTGAAAAATGAACCCAACACTGGATTGAAATAAATGTTGTGATGTTGTTGAGAGTTTGTTGAAACAATGCCAAGACAATTACAAGGTTAAAGGCGTTCCAGCAAAATATTAGAGTCCAGGACTTTTTTTGGCCAGGCAGTGAATATAAATGCTCACACTTTGTTTTTGCTTTTCATTTCTTTTCTTTTCTGTTGCTATTATTTATACAGTGTTTTTCTGTATTATTCCCGTATTTACATCATCTTTCTGTTTCAGACACTCTTTTTCTGTTTAAGTAGCTCTGAATGGCCTTTTTAGTGGAGAAAAAAGGCATGATGTTGTTTTGTTATGCACAGTGCACTCTGGTTCACTCAGATCTTTAACTGACAACTGACAACAAGCACTGAGAAGCCGTGGTTGTGGGTTATGACAATTCAAGCAAATTCAGCACTTACCACAAGATGTGTACACAACATAAAACTGGCAGCAGCTCATCTTGATAGCTCCGAGTGAAGATAAACACGGTTCATTTCTTTTCATTTACCGCATTTCATGTTTTGTTATATAAGGACAACATGTTTTTTTTTTTTTAATCGTATCCAGATTTTTGGAAATGAAAAGTCTTTTTTAGAATCTTCACACACTCCCACCATGTGATCCAGATGAAGGAAAAAGGTTTAACACTTCTCCCTGGTCATATATTAAGTTTCGTGCCAGAATATTGATTAAATGCAGAGATATTTTCCCCTGTATTTCTCAGTGAGGAGAAGTTTTACCAAATTGTTTACAAAGACTGAGACAAAAGAATTTTAATTTCAGTTTAGAGTTTTCAAGGGTCATTCAAGAAAATAAGTTATTCAATTTTTGAATTCAGTGTTTAAAAGATGCATACTAACATTTCATGTTTATAAACAGGTTTTATTACTTTATATGTCTGTTTAAAAAGTGATTTTATGGAAAACAGCTGATCTTTGTTAGCCAGCAGTGTTACACGCATATGCTAGGCAAGCCAAAACGGCTATGTTTTCTCTCCATGAGTCACAAGCATGATAATTAAACTGCGAAAGAGTTGAAGCTGGAGTTTCACTTCCTTAAGTGTTTTCCTGTTAGACTGCAAAGATATGCACTGATTTCACTCGATAAAAAGGTCGACAGGCAGTGAAAGATATGTTATATATCATATATCTTTGTAATCTCACTTACAGGGATGTATTAAATTCAAAACACTAAAATTGCCACAGCTCAGCAAATGTTTACATCACAGAGCTGACGATGAAAGCAAACCGCTAATGTAGGCATCTGCTGCTCATCTGCGGACTTCTTTCAGAATCTTGGATTATAAGTCCTGGACTTGGTCTGGTGTTATCTATTGATCATTATTGAGGAATGCAGCTTGTTTTGTTTGGATAACCTCCCAATGTCTCAACCCCACAAACCCCCCCAAAACACACACACACACTCCTTTCTCACTCCATTCTCCTCACCTTTCCTCTTCTTCTCCTGCTTACTGTCAGCTTCAGATCCATACTTTCCTCCAAGCACTAATCCTGTATATTCATCACTCTGCTCTTCTCAGCTCTGTCCTGTCCTCCTTACATCCCAGTCCTTGTTTTCCTATGTCTCTCCCAGTTACGTGAGAATATAATGAGGAAATCTGTAATAATTACATCATTTATGTTAAACTGCATGATTTTCGGAAACTTGGTGTGAAAGCGTCTTAAACATCAGTCATTTCTGCATACGCTTGATTGTCTCTACTGCCCTTTTAAGTCTGTTTTATTCGAACAAATATAATAGTGTTGATGTTGTTTTATAACAGTTTATTGTTACTCTTTTTTTAGTGGAGCAGTTAATGTAAAGTAATCATTACTTTATCACGTGGCGCACTGTTGAACTATTAAAAATCAATTTTTACAGAGAGTGTATGAGAAGTGGCACAGTCACATAGTGGTTAGCATGTCTGCCTTCATAGCAAAAAGGTCCTGGGTTCGAGTCCTGGGATTGGGTGTTTCTGTGTGGAGTTTGCATGTTCTCCCTGAGCTTGTGTGGGCTTTCTACAGGTACTCCGGTTTCCTTCTACAGTCTAGACGTGCACATTAGGTTAATTTGGCTGATCCAAATTAACCCTAGGTGTGAGTGTGAGTGTGAATGGTTGTGTGTATGTGTGTTGGCCCTATGATGATCTGGTGAGCTGTTCAGGGTGTACCCTGCCTTTACCCAGTGTCGGCTGAGATAGGCTCCAGCCTTCCCGCGACCCTAATAGTAGGATTATAAGACTACAGTAGATTTTGGAAATGATCCAGATTAAATTCTGGATCCATGTTTTTTTTTAAAGGATTCTTTAATATTGTGAAATAGGATAATTTTTTGGAAGTGTGGTACTACAGCAGACCAAGCAGGATGTGCTGTGTACTTTATTTTTTCAGCTTGCCCAAGGTTTGCACTCTCCGGGTGCTCTTCATCAAATATATTGTTGTTGCTGTTTCCATAGTAACTAATGTATTGTATTACAGGATGATGTATAAAATGTGCAGCTGTTGATGTAGTGAATGTTCTGCAAAGAGTTGTTTATTCAGCTTTATTTTCTAGTGACACAGTAACGTAAAAATAAATACTACTATCTGATAACTTTGAGGTTCTAGTGTTTTATTTATGTGTTATTGTTTGTTTTATTATTTAAACTTGAGATTAATAACATGAAGCATATCGCATGCTGCAAAAACCATCTTTCAGTGTGATCATATGTTTTTACCCAGTTGTGCAAGTTCTGCATTCTACATATGCTTTAAATTTCAAAGATTTTTATCTGAACATATCTTTCACTTCCAGGCACCAACCCTCAGTATCCGAGCTCACCAGAGGACCTTCACCAGTCATGCCGCCACCCTGTGCGCTCCTGGGCCAAGCAGAGCTTCGGTGCCCACCTGCACAACATGACTCTTGCCAATGGGCGTCTCCGTGTGCCTCAGGATGGCCGCTACTACCTGTATGCGCAGGTCTACTTCCGCTACCCTTCGCCCAGTGAGGGTGAGCAGAAGGGCACCAGCCACCAGCTGGTTCAGTGCATCTATAAGAAAACTTCATACCTGAAACCCATCCAGCTGCTGAAGGGTGTAGGCACCAAGTGCTGGGCACCTGACGCTGAATATGCCCTGCACTCTGTCTACCAAGGAGGTCTGTTCGAGCTGCGTGCTGGCGACGAGGTGTTCGTGTCCGTCTCCTCCCCGTCAATGGTGCACGCCGAGGACTCCTCCAGCTACTTCGGAGCTTTCCGGCTGGACCTGTGAGAGCGGATCAGAGAGACTGCACCAAATTTACTTTACCCAAGAGGCACTGGGAGTATTCTGTTGTCTCTGTGTGGTCCCAGGAGACAGCTCAGACATTGCAATGTTTCATTTACTTTTAATAGAGTGAGATTTTTTTTTTCATATTCTATATGTGAAGGAAGTGGTTCAGATGATTGGACCTCCTTTTTTTTCTTTAAGGCAGAAGAATGTATGTATATTTTTAAAATCACATCAAAGATGTGGATGTTGGAAATAGTAGCAAAAAGGACAACAGGATTGCCAGAACTTTGCTAGGCTTCATCTGTGCCATTGTTGTGTATGTCTGAGGAATGAGGAGAAAAACTGAGCTTTCACCTCAGGCCACTGGGCATAGGATGTAATGCATTTTTCAAATATATTGAAATGCAAGAGAAGAGCGTGCCAGGGGGGAAAGGAGAGATGTATGCTCTGCAGATGCAGGAATTCTCTGCGGCCAGTCCAACCGGTGGAGCAGCATCCAGTCACAAATAGAAACCTAAAAACAGATTCCACCACCTGGACTCTCTCTGTCTCACTCTCTCTTTCGCTTCCTTGTTCTCTTTCTGTCTCTCTCACACACACACCCAATACTGAATGCACATCGATTTATTGATCCTTTCATAAACTAGTCAGACTTAATAAATCAAAGGCACTGATGTGTTTACTGTCAAATACACATAAATCATTTACTCCCAGTCATGTCCTTTCTCGAAACAGACACGCCTCACTCACCCGAATACAAACATGCCCTCATTCAACAAGAGTGCCGTTCACTTTGCTTGGACATCTGTGATTTATAAAAAAAAAAAAAAAAAGTGTATGAAAGGTTAAACAAACAGGGTGCCATACAGTTTTAATGCCACACCCATGAAATTCAACTACTTTGTTTTCAATATTCACAAACAATCACAACCATCTTCAGTGAAATGACATGTATGTAACCTTTCTCTTTCTTTCTCTTCTCAGCTGTGTGTGTGTGTGTGTGTGTGTGTGTGTGTGTGTGTGTGTGTGTGTGTGTGTGTGTGTGTGAGAATGTACATACAGTACAGGGTGGCTATTTACCTTTTTAGCATGCCTCATATATTGGGTGTGATTAATACAGGAGATGTGACCACTAATCCAACCTCCCAAGGTTCTGAACAAGCAAATGGTGACTGCAAATGAAAAGAAAATTCAGCAGCCCAATGCCTCTACCTGTACATATCATTTGATGGGCAACAGAGTAAACGTCAGGCAATAATGTGTATGATAAATGGCCGGATTCTTGATAAGGGGCCAAGTTGTACTTCAATGTGTTTTTTTTTTTTTCCTAACTGGACTCCAGCACGAAATATCCCTGATAATGCCATTATTCTCATGGCCTAAAAACCAACTGCTGCCAATACACAATACACCCAGGAGCAAACTGCATAGCCCAAGCACTTTCTGTTTCCTTTCCCAAGGACTTGGCTGTGAGCCACAATAGACGTTATAAATCATCATCTCCATCTGGGACGACATCTTGGAAGGAGTAAATGCATCAAGGAGATGTATTGTGCAACAGGCATAATCGATTTAAGTGAGCGTAAACGCACAGTATCAGTCATTGCAGACACAAATGTCGAAGTGCCTTTCAGTGCTGCATTGATTTGAATGTGTTAGCGTGCAAGGCTTTGGACCTGTTCTTAAAAATCAGTATAACAGAGGTAATGGCAGGGTCCTAGAAATGATTTGGCAGAGCCTCAGCAACCAAAAAAAGGCTATATAAAACAAAACTGTTGTGGTTCAAATTATTTGTTTAAGTCTCAGAACTGTTGGTTAGGATTTATAGTCAAGTAGCTCTGTTTGAACTATAGCTGGTTTCTAGAATTGCAGTTATCTTAAAACATGGCTACATGTGGTTTACAACTTCGGGTGCACTTAAAACCACAACACAAATCTACAACTGAATGCTGGCCTGTATGTCCGTTCCATAATTGCGTGAAAGACAATAACTCTCCATACCAGTAGGCGGCAGTAGTCAAAGTTAGGTCTTCACGTCTCATACTACTGCAGTAAATATTAAGTCATTATCACAACCCCATCATGACTTACTACTATTTTAGGTGCTAATATCTATAGTTTTGGCTTAATATTTATGAACTTTGACTAATTGTTATGTCAATACAGGAGATACACCAAAACTTTTTTTTTTTTCTGGTCAGCTAAAGCAAGAGTCAGAACAAACACAAAATACATGCAGCAGAAAAAGCCAATTTACTAAAGGGTCAAGGATGTAAAGAATGAAATAATAGACTCCAACTAGCAGATATATTTGCTTTGCGTTTTATTTTATATCCTGGTGAATTTTGACCTGTGAATTCACAAACTGGTTTTGTGGCCAATAGAAAACAAGAGGGTGGAGTTATGTTCCCTGGTGGGTAACAATCCAAGCGCTGTTTATTATTTATGCTGTTAGCATGGAGCCATTTCTTTAATATGCTATATTGTCAATGTATGTGGACACCTCACCTGACACCAATGTATGTGGATATCTGCTAGTGGTCCTTCCCCAAGCTGCTTAAAATGTTTAAAGCACATAATTGTCTAGAATGTTTTTGTATGCTGTAACATTATGATTTCCATTCACTGGAACTAAGAGGCCCAGACATTTTCCAGCATGACAGTGCTCCTGTGCACAATGCAAGCTCCACGACGGGCAGAGTTTACCAAAGATAATGTGAAAGAACTCAAGAGACCTGCACAGAGCCGTTTTTTTTTATTAAACACTATCTATAGGGATGAACTGGGGTGAATCACCCAACATCAGTACCTGACCTCACTAATGCTCTTGTAGTTGAACTGGCAGAAATGGAAACCCTTCTCCGAAGAATGGAGGGTATTATAACAGTAAATAAGAATCAACTCCATATGAATACCCTTGGGGTTTGGAAAAGGGTGCTCGGCAAGCACGCCCGTCTTTGATAGTCAGGTGTCCGCATACTTTTGACAACATAGTGTATGCCAGAGTTCTGTGGTAAAAGTTTTTCCTCTCTACTTGCTAGAACTTCTTTGCTTTGTCATGTACCTGAACTAACTAGCCTAGCTAGACCTTTTTTTTTTTTTGGTATGTTCTGTCATGTGATTGTAGTTTTTTGTCACTTTGACTCACTTCTCATGCACAGAATTCATTTTTCCATTTTCATCTGGTGTTGAACTGTACAGGGCGAGCTACATAAAAACCATCACAGTTATCCACTCACATTTAATGCCCCCAATGTACCAATAGTCAGTGTGGTGTGTTAGGGTCCTTACCAGAAACAATCACGTTTGGTTGTACAGAGGCCCAGAAGGGCCACATGTTTGCCCAAGAGTGACCTCACACCAATCTAAAACATGTGTAACGGTGGGAGATTGAGCAATTTAGAATTTCACTGTGGAATACCGGCTAAACACACAAACTCCACTACAAACAAGTAAAAGACTATCCTCTAACCGTTATCTTGAGTGTTAGCATGTGGCACGTAACAGATCGCCATGGACAGGCTAAAACACTTACACTCTGTAGAATCCCTGCGGCTTCAAAACGATACCAGTAGGGATCGCCTTCTCGGCGGACGATGAGGAAGCAAATGTGAAAACGGTGGAAGAAACAAGTCTTAAAGTGAATGTGTGTGTGTGTGTGTCTGTTGGTGATGATTGTACAATATAGTGGATGCAGTTCATAAAATGTCCAGATCTAAAATAATATTGAACTGTTTGAGGTTTGTTCGAGACCAGACTGTGTTATTTTTTGTTTTAGGTTTTTTTGTTTGCTTGTTTTTGTGTGTGTGTGTGTGTGTGTGTGTGTGTGTAAAAAAGAATTAAATGAATGTAGTCCGAACCCCGTGAGCAATACAGAACAAAGGGGCATTTGTTTTTCTGCCCAGGGCTGTGTATGGTTTTTTCTTCTCTCAAATTGTTCATAATCTTTAAATCACCAATATGTGGCTCTCATTTTTCCTTTGATGAAAGATAACATGCACTGTTTACCACTGTTGTTTTCTCTTTATAAGAATGTACAAATGTCTGACAGTTGACTTTTTTTCCTGTTTAAAAAAAAAAAAAGAAATCTTTTGTGATTTGTGATTTTTGAGGGATATGTGTCATTTCTAACAATTAAAGTGCTTGTTTTCCAGCAGACAGTTACTCATGAGTGTGTTTTAAAGTCTAGACTGGTTCATCTTTTTTTACTCATCTGGATGCCATACATCATGTTCTCTCAGGGCTTAAAACATTTCAGACTTAATGCTGAGTTTAAGATCACGCCCCCGTCAATCTGCCACCCCCACACCTCTCATAGTTCACTGAGACAAGCCAAAAGTGAGTCACCATCAGTCTCATTCTTGCTGGGGGTCCTGACCCAACCCCCTTGTCCTCCCTCCTGCAATCTCGTACACACACATTTGGTCATTTACACAAGGACAGACCACACACATTTAACCAATTCACACAAACCCCCTATCTAACCTATTCAGCTGTGACCACACACCTACTTATTCTTCGACTACCAGACAAACGAGTGTACATACACCCCTGTCTTTGTTCAACCAGACCCCACACACACACACACGTCATGCCGCCCCGTTCTCGTCACCAGTCTGTTGGATTGTGTGCATATATGTGTCATGTTGAACCATCAGTGTTCTTCTCTGAAACTGCCAGACATTCCATCAGATAAATACATCCTTGTCCTTTCCTGTGCTGCAATGTCACCGGAATGCAATCAGATAGCATGCACGGGAACAAGCACTGTCCCAAACCGTTCAGTCTCTCGATGAACAAGCGCCGACCTGGTGTTCCCCTGACAGAGTAAACACAAACAAACAGATGAGACCAGCTGGCAGGGCAAGAGTGACTCCAGAACTTCTGGTTCCCTTGAGAACTCATGCAGACTTCCTTTGAAGAACTTTAATGGGTGTTTAATGTATGTAATTGATGAAAAAAGCTCTTAGTAAAAATATGCAGTACACGAGCAGGGTTTGGCGTAGGGAAACTTACAAGTACAAAAGCAAGTTTTCAAGATTCATTCATTCATTTATTCATTTTCTAAGCCACTTAATCCTAATTAGGGTCGCTGGGAGGCTGGCACCCATCTCAGCCGACTCTGGGCGAGGGCGGGCTACACCCTGGACAGCTCGCCAGGCCATCACAGGGCCAACACACATACAACCATTCACACTTACTCTCACACCTAGGGATGAATTGGAACAGCCAATCAGTCTAATGTACATATTTTTGGACGTGCTAACCACTGCTCCACCGTGGTGCCCGTTGTCAAGATTTATAACATAAAAAATGGAAGATAAAGTACTTGATGATGATTGTAGAAGACGTTTCAAATCTCAAACGCATGACTTAACCATGTATGTTATTAACTATATTTTGTATCAAAAAGTTGATGAATTCTCAGTTCTGGTTGAAAAATATGAATTTTTCAATCTTTGGTAGAAAAATAGCTGCGATAGAGGTTCAGCTGTAGGGAAATAAGATTTTATTAATGCTTATCATCAAACAAGTTATTGCTCCTTTAGTAACAACATACATGGAGACTGTTCAGCTGGTTTAAGCATGACATGTTCATGTAGAGTGATGCTTATTTAACATTTTTGAAAAGAAGTCTCCAGTGATCGCACATTGTATCACTCTCACTCACTCATTTGCCTAACTACTTAATCCTACTTGGATCACAGGTAGGCTGGAGCCTATCTCAGCCGACACTGGGCGAATGCAGGGTACCCCGTGAACATGCGCGTTGCAGGTCAATACACACATCACATTCACACCTAGGGGCAATTTGGAACAGCCAATTATCCCAATGTGGATGCCTTTGGACTGCGGGAGGAAACTGGAGTACCCTATGCACAGGGAGAATATGCAAACTCCACACAGAACTGCCCAAACCCAGGACCTTGCTGTGAGGCCTATGCTTACCACTACGCCACCATACCACCCACTTTGTATCAGTCAGCAATAAGGATATAATTATGCGTAGAAGGGCCATGTACGGGTGTGATGGTCAGGTGTCCATAAACATTTGACCATATGGTGTTTATATTGGCAAGAAAGACCTTTAATTTAGGAGAAAGACCACACCTCAACATCATCTATTTCTAAATTACCTTCCTAAAACTTCCCATCCCTTTCCTTCTCTCTGTCGGGAGTTTCCACAGCCACCACTTCCCCATGTACTCCCTATTTACCAGCTCCTACACAAGAGTCTAAACACCCAGTGCTCCAGCCCTATTTCTCATCAGGACTTCCACTTTTTTTCAGTTTCACAATCTCTCTTCAGGTCGTTTAGTTGATGTAAGCGATCATAATGTGACTGTGTGATCCTACTCAGAGCTGTGAGGAATTTCATGCAAACAAACAAACAAACAAATAAATAAATAAAACGCCCTGACATGACTCTCAGGAGTGAATTCTAATAGTGCTGTCAAAGAAAGACCCAAACCATGTTATGGTGAAACTGTGGAATGGTGAGAATCAGACAGCATGAGGGAAAAAGCCTTTAGGCCTGTACGTCTCACAGTGCTGCTAAAGCCACATGAAGGGGAGACCTACACCTGAACACAGAGAGAATGTGGGTTGACAAAGGGCTGGAATTATGGGATAAAATAGCCTGAGAGAGAGAGAGAGAGAGAGAGAGAGAGAGAGAGAGAGAGAGAGAGTGTGGCCTCATCATACTCGTGGATTTCCCTCTGGGAATCATAACTCAACTGTTTCAAAGAGTAAACGTCCATCATGTGATGACAAAAACACTGCACTACTTTATATGAACTAATGAAAATACTAGATCGATATCTCTTAGTGGTGGTGGGGTATGGGGGTTTCTGGAGTAAGTGTGGATGCTGTAACTAACTTTTTTTAGGATGTGCTCTGCAATTTCTTTTAATAATGCATATTTTACAGACAAGCACATGGGGCCAATTTGTGATTGGCCAGAAATTAACTGACGATTTGGGGGATTTTCTTTGGAGCAGGAACATGATTAAAGTTAATATTCCAGTCTATTTAATTTCTTAAACGAGTTTTTGATTGACTGAAACTAAACACCAGGCATGCCTGATTCCTCACATACTTGATCACACACACAAACACACACACACACACACACACACACACACACACACACACACACACACACAGAGAGAGAGAGAGAGACTCTAGAACTGAAATGCTTCACATTTATTCCACCAAATGTCCTTCCCTCTTGATTACAATCTCCAGAGTGCAGAGTCAGCATTTACAAACTTAAGTCCCAAATCCATTCTGTGTAAAAGTCTTAATGAATGCATTCAATTGACCTCCAAGACCTACTCAGTCTAATTTCCCAGAATTCTATTACTGCGAGGTCTTGATGTTCTCACTCTCCTTTAAACTGAAACATTATTAGTGCTCCGATGGGAAGCAGGTTGTGTTCAGCCAAGCGCATGGATTAAACAGTCGTACTGATGGTCCAGTAACTCTGAGAGGCGTATCCATCTGCAGGGTGGAGTCACGCTCTCCTCTCCAGAGTCTACATCTTTCAGCGTCTGGTGAGACATACCAGAATTTGCTCTAGTGATTCCAATACCAATTCATTTGCCATGCCTCCACCTGTTACTGCTGCTCTCAGAGCAAAACACAGGCACCTTTTCAAACAAACGCCTTGCAAACAACATTCAGCTGCATGCTTTTTTGTTTTGTTTCTTTCTTGTTTGTCTTCCTGGGTTTGAATCACATATTTGTTATACAAAAGCCCTTTTTGGCAGGTGGTTAATAACCAAGGCTGGATAAAGCACCAACTCGAACATTCTTCCATAGGGTGGTGTGCGGCTTGCTGCAGATAAGGAACACAGAGAGGGAGAAGGAGAGGAGGGTGGTTGAGGGGGATTTGGGGGCTTGGTCTGTGGCATGTCCTGCTTTAGATGACATTTCATTCAGCCCTGGTCCAAGTCCTTCGAGCCAATCAAGGGTTGGATTACAACAGAGAGCTGGGACACTCCATAAACCAGCAGCAAGGAGCAAACCTCCTTCTAGGCAAATTGCTCTCTCTTCCTCTCTCTCATAACTCTGATGCCACAAAAATGGGACCTTTGTGAAAGTGACCTGGCTACACTGTTTAATTAACCTCCTTCCAGCCTCTCCCAGCAACACTCTCCCTGTTTTCTCAGGGGGGGGTCAAAAAAGAAAGGATTAATCCGTCGTTCCTGTGCACCTTGCATACACACACATACACCCACTTTTTTTTAATCAGCGGAGCCAGAGATCGTTCCATTCATCGCCTCTATTATATTACAATAACGCAGGATTGGCTGTTGTTGTACGGAAATTGGCTGTCTAAGAGTGGAAAAGGGCCGGGCGGTAGGAAAACGCCGTTGGAGAACATCCTGGCGACCACTAGCCCAGACGAGCATGAGCAGGAACAATAGCTCCTCCGACCTCCGCGCCCTTGTTCCTGCTCACGGGAATATTAGGGAAAGAGGGAGAGTGTGTGTGTTTGTGAGTGAGAAAGAGAGAGAAAGAGAGAGAGAGAGAGAGAGAGAGAGAGAGAGAGAGAGAGAGAGAGAGAGAGAGAGAGAGAG
>JAQMYF010000010.1:16202861-16231780 GCA_030014195.1 Neosilurus mollespiculum | reverse complement strand
TATATATAAAATTTCCCAATTAAACAAACAAGCAAAAAATTAAGTTAAATATAGTAGGTTTATTTTGTGAATTTACCTATATTCAAAAATGTTTTTTCTTCTTATGCAGTGTATACAAAAACAGCATGCAAATAGGGAGCCAATAATTATAGAGTTGACTTTACATATTGGCATTTTACCAGTGTATTAATACTTTTGGGAATATTGACTGCTGGGACTCAGACCTCTTCCAGACTGAAGAGCACTCCTCCTATGGGAGCTCCAAATGCAACAGATACACCTACTGCGGAGGCTGCTGACAAGACCTGCGGCAAACCAAAACAAACAGAAACATTTCAAACACATACACAGGTACATGTACAAAAACAAGTTAATAAATCATTATTCCAAAAATAATTACCCTGTATTTATGATCCCATATCCTGGCTAATAATAAACATGTACTCATGGACATCCTGGGTAATGAAGGCAGGCTATGAAAACAATTATTATTTTCCGTTTCCCATTCAAGTGTAAATGGAGCTAATTTAAGCAGTAGAGCAGCGCTATCTACCTGCTCAGTAATCTGTCCAGCTCGGTTAACATTTGCCGTGTTCTCTTACCACCATGTCTGGAGCAAATCTCTTTATATTAGATTACTGTTTCTTGGCTTAAGACACAAAGAGTCCTGTCTTTCTCCTCATCCGCTCCCAAATCTCTCCCCATCCACTTTTTCCTTATCTTGTTATCCTTTACTGCAATCTTCCTTATCTTTCCATCACTCCTCTCCATTTCCCACTCACTCCCGCAGTCGCCCTTTGTCTCCTACCTCCCTCCTCTTGGCCTCGTTCTTGCGGTACTTGGTGAAAAGATAGCACAAGATGTTTCCACAGCAGCAGGCCACATGCACTAGTGGGCCCTCTTTCCCCAGACTGAGGCCCGAAGACACAGCCAGCACCAGAGTGACTGTTTTTATCACCAGAGTCCACTTTCCCAAATAGCCCCGTATTATAAACCCACTCAGGATGGTCTTTATCTGAAAGAGAGAGAGAAAAGTTTACCATCTCCTCATTTCTTAACTCTGATAGAGAGGAACTCAACACAGGAGAGAATAATGAAAAAGCGTCTTGGGAAATGCATGATCCGCAACAACCTCTAATCCATTAATCCACTCAGGATGATCTGCGGAAGGGAGGAACTCAAATTTTTTGCATTCCCTGGATCATTATTTGTGTAACAGCATCTTGCTCTTGGCAGAAACCGAGTGCTGAAAAGCTCTTTTGAAGAAACAGATGACTCTGAGCTTTCCGATCTCAGCTATGAGGGATGGAGAGATGTCATGAATCACAGACATGTATGGATTTCAACAATCTTTCATTCTTAGGCTTTTTTATCTCATGATGCGAGATGACATGCAGTGTTTCTGAAAATGTGGGTTTTTTTGTTTTTTTGTGTCTGTAGTATGCATATAATGAGAGTTTAGCATCTGCAAACAGTTTGCTTGAATTTCTGAAATACCCCCCAACACACACACACACACACACACAAATACAGATTTATCTTTTCATGCTGCAAAAACAAGTCACAGCTGTTTTACATAGTGGGGGAGCTCTTTTAAGCACACATACACAGAGCATTTTATGCATACTCAATGCATTTTAAATGCTAATTAACAACTAACTAATAATAATAATAATAATAATAATAATAATAATAATTATTGCTGTGAAGCGAGCACAGCGAGTGGAACAGCAGCACTAATGGTGCTTTCCCGCCTGACTCAATTTATGTGGTGGCACATGCGTGGGACAATTATAGGAGATGATTTATGTTGAGACAGCCACTGTCATTGGGCTCGGTGGCCCTCCCAGAATTCCATGGGTGACTTGATTTATGTGGTAGCGCATGCGCAGCAGTTTTTTGAGCTCTCGTAATCGCCGCCACCACCTTCCATGCAGGAATAAACGGGCCTTAAGAGATAAACAAAACGCGTACAAGCGGTCTATATAGACTTGGATTAACTGCTCCTCACAGCACTCCACTTCTCTATAAGAACTTTAGTAAAAATAATAATTAGGACAGATAATGAGGGAGAACTGAAAGCATGTTCAGACACACAGGCATCTTACCTCAGGGATTCCTGAGCCACAGGCATACGGGGCGAAGGCTCGAACAAGGACTACAGCCAGGTAGGAGAAAATCAGAGCCCAGGCTACATACATCAGATAATTCACCACATAGGCACTCGCCCCCTAGTGTACACATACAAAACAGCATCATCTCTTACTTCATACACACACACACACACACACACACACACTGTATAAAACCTTCAGACTAATGTAATGTAGAGTATCTAAAAATAAATATACAACCGAGGAAAAATGTCTTATGAGTTGTATGATTAGTTTTGGAAATATATAAAATATATTATATCCAGTGACTGGAAGCTTTACTATAAAATCAGAACAGATGAACAATTATCAGAATCTGAATCACATTTTAATCAGTGACTGTTTTTGCTTTTATCCATTTAGTACTAGATCCTCAAGCACTTCAGACAAGTGAAACATAAAGTTTTGCTTTCACGTCTCCAGTTGCAGTCATTTCCTGTTGTGGTTTTGAAGTCTACACCACTAGAGGGAGTGACAACCTCCAAACAACCCGAAACCAGATCGGAAAACTGACTCACCAACTCGTGTGTGTGTGTGTGTGTGTGTGTGTGTGTGTGTGTGTGTGTGTGTGTGTTGGAGAGGGTGTTAAAACGAATTTCTGGCCAGGCTTATTTATTTCATTTTGTCAAGTGGTTCATTAAATGTGTGTAAAATTAGAGCTTGTTGGTCTGTCTGTGCATGTTCATGTTAATGAGAACACCTACCCCGCTGACTCCCAACATGAGCTCGGCCCAAGTCTTCCAGTGCGGACATTTGTCTCTCTCCTGGAAGGTCGTCTCGTTGGACGTCCAGCAGCAGTGCTCATGGTTGAACCAGAAGCCTTTCAGACACACACCCTCTTTCAAGTCTGTTAGCCAGTGAGCTGCAATGTCTATTCCTCCAGCTAATGCTCCTGCAGAGAGAGAGAGAGAGAGAGAGAGAGAGAGAAATGAATGTCGCCCTTTGACATGCATGGGAATTTGTATATCAATGACTTGTCATGATTTCAATATCAAAACATGAGATCAGGAAAATATATTGAAGACTGCTGCGATTTACATGCAAATAAAGAAAGTGTGACAGTCAACATTTCCAGGAGAACTGTGTCTGGTTCTGTAAGATACCTGGTAGATGCTGTAAACAAAGGAATGGAGTAGAACAAAGATGTCTTATATTTACATATAAATAATTACATTAAAGACATAACATAAAAATTCTATAAAGCACAGTAAACAGCAATAAATGAAATTAATTCAGTATTAGGTGTGATGACCTTTTGTTTAAAAATATAATAGCATCAGGTAGAGTTTGTGCAGTTTTACAGGTACAGTATCTATTGGGTATCTTACAGAACCAGCCCCAGTTCTCCTGGAAATGTTGACTGTCACATTTTCTTTATTTGCATGTAAATCGCAGCAGCCTTCATTATGTTTTTCTCTGAAAAGTGGTCTCTTATACGTAATACGCTGCTTTCTTTATTGACATACTGTACTAACATTTTTTATGTAACATTTTATTTTGTGCTGAAAAAATATTGGGTGATTAAAACTTTTGCACAGTACTGTAGAAGGTTTCAAAAACTTTAAAGCGCCACTGTAGTTTGTATGAACTATTGTACAATATGAAAAAAAAAAAAATGTATGCATGAATGCTACTTCACACATTTGAAATAAATGGTGTTTAGAACTTAAATTATTAGTAAATATTTTAATAATTAGTTTCAAACCCCAGTATAAGGGAAAATGGGGCTTCTTGTAAGGATTTGGTCAGCTAAGGTTTGACGGGTATGCTAATGTAGCTGTGGAAAGGTGAAAAAAATTCTGAGGGATTTATTACTCGTGCTCATCTCGTTCACTCATTTGCCAAAACGCTTAATCTTAATAGCGTCGCAGGGAGGCTGGAGCCTATCTCAGCCAACGCTGGGCGAAGGACGGGTACACCCTGAACAGCTCACCAGATCTTTGCAGTGCAGATACAAAACCACACCCAATACAACTGGTTCAATTGGACTTCAATATAAAAATAAGTTTCACTTTATCATCTAAACTGACATATTAATACATAACTGACACATTTATACATAACAACAAACTAACCAATAAAATGACTATGTCACATGGGCAAAAAGAAACAGGGAAAAATAACCACAAAGAAAAGGGACACATGGGTATGTATGAACAGGAGTCACTAACCAGACATGAGGCCAATGAAGAGCATAAGGAGCCAACCAGAGAAAGCATCGCTCACGCTGACAAGAAGATCCAATACAGACTGTTTCTTCTTGTTGTTAATCTAAGAGAGATGCACACACAGACCATTTGCTAATGACCACTTAAATACCAGGTATCTGTCCCAGGTTGGATCCTGCGTTCTTACCTCCCTGTGACGGTCACGGTCCTTGGATTTCTCCCTCACCCAGTCAATGGTGTTGAAATCATCGTATGTTCCCACCCCGTGTGGCACGTCATCTAACAGATCCAGCAGCTTTGCGGTGCCATTCTGTCCTCGGCTTACCTTACTGTAGCCTGTATGGGGAGAAAAAAGACAAGAATGCATTTTAGTTTATGTCATACTTTTACATCAAACATCTCTACTAACTAATAGTCAACTTCCAACAGACTTATTAAAGCAACTTTGCATTTAAAGATCATGTGGTTTTCAGCCGTGTGAAAAAGTCCAACTGCAACAGGAACAGGGTCTGTAAGGGGAAATACCAGCATTAGGGTGTGTCTTAACAATATGGGAAAATTTAAACTTTATTTTATACTGGCCAGGTTAAATTATTGCGACACTTCATACAAAAACTCCAAATATAAATTTTGAGGCAGATGGTCCAATATTTACTACTTGCTAAACGCAGCCAAAGTTTAGCATCAACGCAGCCAAAGTTTAGCATCTATGTTCCAAGTCTAGCACACGAGACTATATAATGCAATCTTGGAATTAGATCAAACTTTTCTTGAAAAGGATCCACAACAATGGGAACCACAACAATCATACAAAAAGGCTCAAGCTAGTGTACTTTCTCTGCGAGACTCTGTGCAAGGGCAGGGTACACCCTGGACAGCTCGCCAGGCCATCGTAGGGAAGAAACACGCTGACGGCAATGCAGCCTACTCTTTACGAAGGTCAGCAATGATTCTTTTACATGCTATATACATACTATAGACAGTGAGAGACATGGCTGCCATTTGATAACCCAGTGAGCTGCACTGGGGGGACAGCAGTGACAACCTTGTACCCCTGACCATGCGATCAGTAATCCAGAACCCTGCCACTTTCCTTGCGAGTGACAAATGATTTGGCAGAAAGAGCAGTGGCTCTCGTGGGGTCTTTCAATGAATCTCTGGCTCGCAATGAAGAACAGAAACAGTTTGTTTTGCAGGTGGTTGAACACCAATGAAGTAAATTCCCAAAAGCAGTAAAGGGAAATGACCAATAAACTCTTTTCGTTATCATGTCATTTTATACAAATAAAAGCCTAATTTTCGCCAATATGTTGCATATGTTGTAACCATTTGTGCTTTGAGCAAGTTTTTTCTCAGATTTTTGTCAAATTTACCATGTAGCCTGTTTCTCCCATATGGCACACAATGAAAACCTGGCCAGCATTAATTTTAACACTTAGAAATTTAGACACACCCTAACCGGCATTCAACAAACCTAAATTTAGATACACAGTTAACAATGAAACAGAAGGTTATAAAGTGAAAAGGCAGCAAGAGATGAAAATCATGTGAACTTTTCCCATACCTGAACAAAAACGGTGACAAAACCACCTCATCTGAACAGGAATAAAGATCAGATTAAACATGCTGTTGTCTTTAACCATGACCTGAAATTTGACCAGGCTGCCACGGTTACAATGTTATTAGGCACCATATTGATACAGAAAACAAAAAATCAAATAAAGTATATGCACCCTTTCTACACACGCAGGATTACTGACACACACAATTTTTTTTTTTTTTTATAAAATAAAGCAGAGGCACCCTTTCTACACACACAGGATTATTGGCATAAGGCTTTAACATGTGCCAAAACCCTTCAGTCAAACAAGTATAGCAGGCTCTGTGATGAACAGGATGAGTGACTTCAAGGAAGTAAATGCACATGTGTTTCATAACATTGGCTTAATATGATCCTGATAATCAGCTGCACTTCACTATTTATAGAAATCTCCAGAATAAAGAGCTTTTAATACAGGCACATTTGTAATAAATTAAAATTCATTTAAAATCTATTTAAGTTGCACAAACAGTTTCATAATGCCTTACCTACCAAACCCCCCTTAACTTCCTCTTGTGTATTTTAGTACCAGAAGTCATTTGAATATTGGTATCTGACTGGATCCTATATTTAGTGATGCAATAGCAACTATCTGTGTTCAGTACCAAATCAGACTTTTCATCAATATTGAATTGGAATATTTTTCCTTGTACCTAAATAATATATAGCAATAAATTTCCCACTTTGCCAGACATGCACAGGAAAATTCATTCCGTTCAAAAAGTTTCATTATTCAAAACAATTACACAAAACCAAATGTGATTTTTAGTGCATGGAACATTTACATAGGGGTTGATCATGATCCTTATAAATTGTAGTCTTATGGAGCTGAGAACTTTTCAGACCTCTTATGCACTCTCCTACTCAGCGCACCCCACAGGTTTTCAATTGAGTTCAGGTCAGGGGACTGAGATAGTCATGGCAAGCGTTTGACTGTGTGCATAGCTATCCATTTTTATGTCGATTTTAGACAAATGCTTGGGATCACTGTCCTTCTGGAAGATCAAATAACAAACCAGTTTTAGTCTCCTATTTTTATTTAAAATATCTTGGTATTTTATGGAGTTCTTGATGCCATACACCTCAGCAAGTTTTCCTGGGCCTTTGAAGGAAAAACAGCCCCACAGCAGTACAGAACCTCCACCACATTTTACTGTTAGGATAAGATTCTTTTCATTATAGACATTTCCGGTTCACTGACAGGAAAGTTGATACCTTCCAAATACTCTGTTGGCAGGTATTTAGCATCTGATCACGATTTTGGAGATTTGTTAACTCCAAAAATTTTTCTTACAATTCACCAACAATGATCCTTGGGAATTTCATACTATATGAATCCCGCAAGGAAAAAACTGTTATTGCGACTGGTCCAGCCCTACTCTGCAATACATCCTTTGAGAAATGTGAGGACTAATACAAATTTTAAATAGCTTCACTGAAATGACTCTGCAATTATTCTTAAATGGATTCTACTTTAATTCTGGTGTCTTTAATCAAATGAATGGTGAGAGCCTGATGGTAATGCACAGCTTGTACAATCTGGAGTGTTATTTAGTATAGTGCTACATCAACTGAGCATCTTTTTCTGAAATATAAAAGGGTTGTTCAGAATGATTGTATAATGATACAGAATATTCATCTCATCATTCACATCACTGAGTATCCACAGGTGACTTAACAGTAATTTAATAAGGCTAAGTGTGTGTAAACACTCTCAAGCTATAGTGCTGCACAAGAAAATAAATCAGCAATTGTTTTAAACAGTTGCAACCGTGATTTATTCCTCAATATCACTTCATTCAAGGGCAGCATTTGCATTCAGGCCACCATTTCCAAAAACAAAAGCACCATTGTTTCTCCTAATTCACTACATCCAGTGACCACAGATATTCAATAACATGACTCCATGGACACAACTGGAGCACACGGTGTCAACACAAGAAAAAAATGTCAAAGTTTTGAGACCGTGTTAAAATAAAACAAATGCCTTTAATTAATTAGTCAATCAGTAAACAAACGATGACTAAATGTATGAAATGAATGAGTGGCTGCATGACAGCTGTTTCAGTTGCGTCACTGGCACAACATCAGCCATTAACATTTTTGGTTTCTCTTTAACTTTGGGAGTACACGCTGCATATCACAGCAGTAAAACAGCTATCATTTAGATTCTTTCATTGATTTTTTATTAATTAGCAGGTAATTCATAAGTCAACAAATGCTCAGAAAATGTAGATAAATGTTTTGCAGAAGGTATAGTTATGTATTAAATAAATATCCCTGAACAAAGAGTTTAGTTACTGTAACTAGCTCCTATTTAACACCTTTGAAATCTTTAAGAGACTCGTGAGAGGCACAACAGAAAAGCATTCGAACCGATTCATCAGGAGTAGGTGAGTTCAAAATATAGTTGATGCACACAGCCATCTGTACCCAGGAGCCCATGAAAAGGAGGGCGGGAATGCATATGCTCTTTCCACCCAATTATTATTGAACTAGCCAATCATGGGCATCCTCTCCTCTGAGTGCATGTCACCACTCTAGACAATGCATGAGCGAAAGTTCGAAAAAAAATTTGCCATCACATGCCATGAAGGAAACACATGGTGGCCTTCACTCTCCCTGGTTGATAGCGATTGTGTGATAGAGAAGTCTTACCTGACTTGAGGAAACCAGCCAAAACAAAATTAGGGAGAAAATCAGGGGGGGAAAACACTGGAGAAATTCTTTGCATGTGAGCTTTTTTTTTTACAAAGCCATGTAAAGCATTTACTTACTAGTCACCTGTGTATAGCAACTATCATTACACAGTAGAAAGCCTACAGGACAAATCCACAAGAACAGTTGCATTAACAAATGTATAAGACTGTGAGAATAAAACCACAATAAACTGGAGGAGCATTCAGAGTGCAAGGTACCTCAACTCCGCAGCATGGATAATAAAGTAATTCAGGCCCTGTACTGATCTTACAAAATGTTCTTTATTATGCGTACATGACCCAATTGGTGGAAAAAAGCTCTCGTTTAAAGGTTTTGAAAGATGGCTGGGGTTTGACCTTTCAAGGTCAATCAAGGTCAAATGAAGTTGTCTCATATAAAAGTCCATATGTGACCCATCACAGCAAAGTGGGTATTAAGTCTTTAATATTAAGTTATTGGTACCATTTTGTAGCTGCTATCCTAAGATTTAAAACGATACCAAGTTTTCTAACATATTTGCCTAGTATTGGAGTAACTAACCAAAACCTGCCAGGGATTTTTATCCTTTTAAACATGCAGCTTTGGAGAAAATCACGTTTAAAGTTTAACAAAGGATTCAATAATTTCCGATTTAATACCCACTTTTCTGTGATGGGTCACATTTATGCTTTCCGATTAGTGTTCCATAACATTGGCATGTCTATTGGCACTTGTTCCAAAGTTATAAGCACTCAATCTTTGTGACCTTGCTCTGACCTTCACCTATGAGCCAGACATTTCAAAATCAAACCATCTCTGGGAATCTCTTGGACATTATCAGTAGCAAAAAAAGCCTTCCTTCTTGTCACCAAACTGTACTAACTTTATAATCCTCTAATTAAAAAAGAAAAAAAATACAACAAACAAAATAAATGTTATAAGAACAGGTTTTTCAACCCTTACAAATGACAGTATTATGATCACAACAGATTTTGACCAAGCCTTTATTTTTAATTAAACAAGCATGGCGTTAAAACACAATCAAAGAACATTATACAAGACAGAGGCGGAATAAGAATCAACATTGTTCATGTATCATGCAGTATACTACAGCAAACAAAGTAATTGTGCAGACAAGAGGGTCGGTAATCATCACAGAGTCTCGTTACAACATGGTCACGTCTGAGTGTGTGACCTGGTCAGTACACTAATACTTGAGGAGAGGGCCATGTATATTAAATAAAGAACCTAGAAAGGCGTATTTTTGACTGTGCTGACTCTCGATCATGTGTTTCTTGCAAGGCTACGCCCTTGTGCAATTCTTTTTAGTCATTCCTGGAAGTACCCAAACCCACACAACCCAGGGAGCATGGGAAAAGAACTCAGATCGGTTTATGGCTTTCCCAAACTACTACATCAGAAATCCCAGCAGTGACATTTGACCTTGCCTGTGATCTGTGATGCTGATGGGATCAATCTACAGGGGGGCAGGAATTGTGGGAGAAAAAGAACACGTGTGACCGCACTACATAAAGTGTTGTTACTGCTGTGTTGTAACAAAAGCAAAATTCTGACTACCTGTTTTTCCTGGAACTCACAGCACTGATGGAATGAAGACGCAAGTTCCCGACCTCTGGAGTGGGAGTTTAAATTTTAAAAAAATTTAAAAACTGCTGTGTGTTTACCCACCGCAGTGCTATTTTTCTCATTATCAAGTTACAGAGGTAACTTGCATATTAGGCAAGATGTTGTTGTTTTTTTAATTGCTTTAAAGATACAATGCATTATAATATTACATTTTAAAATTGATTAAACCAATTATCTAAACGTATTGTATATAATACTAGGTTGCTCTGCTTTTGTGGGTAACAATCCTGTATTTCCTGTATTAGTCATTCGAATTCAGTGGTGTGTCAGGGTGGTCTGGCCAGAACTGGCGAGAAACAGGTATGAAAGAAGTTTGGCTATGAGGAGGGTCAACCAATCAGAATAAAAAGGGAGAGGTCGAGAGAGAGAGAGAGAGAGAGAGAGAGACATGGCTGAGAAAGTGAAAGACATTCCACTAATTTAAGGGAAGCTGGTGAATGATAGATGATAGTAAGTTGAATAATTCTTGTCCTGGATTTGGCATCATCACCCTATTGTGAAACTATTTCAGCTGATGAACCCAGCATGTCCAGTACTAACTTAGAAAAGTTAAAAAAAAGGAGGAAGGGGGGCAGAGGAGGACATATGTATGAGTCATCCAGGATGTCTGACTGCCCACGGTGTTCAACTTACATTTGTTGCTCTGAGTTTTAAAGTACTATGCAACAGTTAAAACAGGACACAGAGATAGAACCCAGAGCAGGCCATAAAACTCACACATCTGTGTAGCAGTGAGATGTGACAGAAGAATAAACATGCTAGCTATACATTAGCTAGCAGGAGTTAGTGGGCCAGTGGACACAATCATATACACCGGCCCCCTGTTTGATTATGCTGGAACAAAAATCTTTTTGTAATTCATCTTACTCAGCAAATGTGACGGTTACACTGATGTGTACAATAAAGTTATTTTACTCTAGAAAAATGTTTCCATAAATACAGGAAATAACAGATTCACTGCCCCCCCCCCCCAAAAAAAAAAACACAAACAAAGTTAAGTGTGCTAAACACAAAAAAAGTTAAGTGTGAGCTGATGACCTAAATGTACTGAATGGCCAGGTTATCACTTCAATGAACTTTTATAAAAAATTGCGCTCAAACACTGAAAGAGTAGTTCAGGAAGTGGTTCAGTGTGACCTCAGTGTCTTTGATTATGACCTGGTTGTTGGTGCCAGATTCTATAATCCTAGCCACAATACATTAAACATCCCCATTCACTTCCCAGGTACATTAAATAAACAACAAATACAGTGCTCCCTCTTGGAAAGAAAAAATAAAATCGGCCACAGTGCCTTTCTGAAACCACTTGATTATTCCTGCACACGAATCTCTATGACCCCCTTCACCGAGCACAATGACAGGACAAAAGACTGAATTTTTAATAAGATTTCTCTTGAAATAATATGCATTCTTCTGTTTCTCAACACGCTCAGACCTTTCTGATTTCTATGAATTGATATTGCAGTGTTAGGTTATCGCAAAAGCGCAAGATTGCTTCTCCGGTCACACAGTCTTGTTATATTTATTGTAAACAGACACAGAACCAAAAGAAGATGTAAAACAGACAAATAAGAGATACTAAGCCCATGAGCTGGGGTTGTTTCGCCAGGAAACCTGTGCATTCAGCCAAAAAAAAAAACTGAGAACGGAAATTAAAACGTAGCAGCTATTCACTAGTGAATAGGCACCTCTCAAAAAAATAGAAACATCCAGTACTGCCTAAAAATGAAATCAAATAACCCCAGCATTAAGTAAAGAGATTTATTTTCTTCTTTCTTTTTCAAGCCAATTGTCCCCCTGTCAACCTTCCTAACAATTATCAGTGGTAGGATAACTTATCGCCCATAAGCCAAACATTAATGTTGTCTCCTCTTCTCCTTTTGTAGACCTCTGATGTTGGCATAAACCAACGTGACAAATGATAAAAACTCTTCCTCAAACTTTTTACTTAGTTTCTTCTTCTTTTTTTACCTAGTCACTGAAAAAAAGTTAATCAGCTAAAATATTTCCCCTTGTCAAGGACAAGGCCACATTGCTCTGACTCAGCCAGGACATTCAGCATTAATGTGTTTGATCCACACACACCCCAAATTTCATTTCTGATACTGTAGTGACTTAATGAGGAGCAGGCACTGAGTGTCAGGAGGAAGAGAAATGAGGAAGAAAAGCTATGCCTGGTTTCATGCAAGCAGGCTAAATAACACGTCTATCATTAAAAAAGACCGGACGACTTGTTTGTCCTCTAATGAAACATCTTTGACGTCACCAGTATCTAAGAAGCACCAGTGTGGAAAGAGAACATACTGTCTGTACTGGACATGGCATATGCTATGGATTTAACTGTTCAATTAAATGACCATAAAATAAATATACAATCCTTAAAAACACAATACATTAAAATTTTATTAAGGTAGGGTGGAAAAAGTATAATATATAATAATTATAATAATCTCCAAGTCCAAATCTCATTGTTCTGCTATTATCATGTGTACATACGCCTCATGATTATTAAGGGCTATTTAACTAGCCTGGTCTATTTTAGCATTTTCCTATTGGTAAGGTACATAACGCAACACTTAGAGATGTACGCCAGTCTTTAATGCTTAATCAGGGATTGCTAACTAGTATTTGGGAAAAAATAATTTGAACCACAACCTCTAACACAAAAGTTATATTTTACCTACAGTTTGTTTGTCGGCAGGGTTACAAAAAAAAGCTGCGAGGATTTTCATGAAATTTTTGGATACGGGGGACTCTATTAGAGTTTGGAGATGATCTGGATCAAATTCAAGATTCAGGAATTTTTAAAAGATTCTTTAACACTGTGAGACTTTTTGGAATTGTGGTATTACTGTATGTCCAGCAGGGGGTGCTTTGTTTTTTTCCTATTGGGAACGGATTAAGAGTGCTTTTGCTTGAAATATGAGAAGTCCCCGAAATAATATGTGTTTTTTTATATGTATGCAGGATATCTGAATTGTTACAAACAACTATAAAATACAAATACCAGAGCATGCAGTAAAGGGAGTAAATGCAACGGATTTATTCCATCTGCTTTTATTTTATACGTGGCCTTTTTGTCACTTCATGTGCTCCATAGCCTTGTGAGATTTTATCAGCCTTGCTGCACATTTTTGTGGAAAGCTTATCTGTCAAAGAAACAAGATATTTCGGGTGTAGGGGCTGAATAAAATCACAGGCGGAGAAAAGAAAAAGAAACTGTTTTCTGTTCAACATAAAAATCTTGCCAATTTTCCAATAAATCATCATGCACTCTTCCTTTAAATGTTCCAAGAACAGTCACCAGAAATTAAACAAATTATATTTTCTGTAATTTTTTTTTATTTTATGTATTCACAATACAGCAAAGACTACAAGAACCTCTGATAAAGGTTTTAGAAGCGGTTCTGTCATGCATGCCTACCTTTTTTATGGTCCTGCTCTTCGTAAGGCAGATCTTCGTGGAGATCATAAGCGGTGGCACTGAGGTCAACTAGGTCATCATCACTGCTTGCATTACTGTAGTGGTCATTATAAAAGCTACTGTTCTCCATCTTCTCTATTGACACAAAACAAAAAAGTAAACAAGATAATAAGTAACCAGAGACACACAGTGCAAATTAAAGGAGTCCGAGTCCTGCTTCCGTACGTCCAGAGTTCACCTATAAACTGAGAACTTTAGAAAAAGTACATGAAGCGAACAGGGACAGGAAACAAGAAAAATGTTATACAAACATTTATACGTGTATACATAAATGAGCAACACATCCAAGGCAAACATTTATGTTATATCTTAAGGTAATGAAACATAGATTTGAAGAATGAAATGTCATTTTTATGTTCTATTACAAGCGCAGTCAGACAGAAACACCCTTTCCTTCATTAATTCATTCACATTCATTAACACCAGTCAGGTTTCATTGTAAGAAAAAGAATAACCATGACTTTTCTGACTCACCCTTTTCTGGAGACAAACATTGGCACTGATGCGAAATCCCACCAAATTATAGCAGAGATGCCTAACAATGCACTCCAAAGCACCCCAGCTATACGGCAGGGACCTGTCTCTGCTGGGCAGCAACCTGCAAAGTGATGAACATGATGGAGTTGTCAAGATATTCTTAATCATTGGAGAGTCCTTGCAGTGGCAAGGCCTTGCGCGGAGCTGGTCTAAAATGGGAAGTGTGGCACCTCTTTCCCTCCACTAGCCTGGGTGTATACCTTGGGCAAGTGTTAGCCTCCTAAATCAGGGTAACAACTTGTCAGGGGTGGATTGGACCTCCTAGCCGTGGTGAAGGCAGTCCATCTAGGTGAAGGAAAACACTGAAATAAAACCACCCTGTTGCTTCGTCCGGGTAAGTGGGGCTTGTCAGCCTGGGAAGGCAGCTCATCTAGTTGAAGGGGGACTTTGATTTAAAACCTTCGCTGCCTTCTGGCAATATCCTTTCCAGGAAAACGGTTGTATTAACACGGTTTCTGCAAATCCTGCAACATCTCTGGTGCCAAACTGTCACAGCCTGCTGTTTCTTGGTATCCACCAATAATGTGGAGCGGTGGGACACATTGCAGGGGCAACAGCGGGTCCTCTATATAATTTTGCCCAGACTTACATCCTACACATCCCCTATCCTGGAAAGGATACTCCAGTGTTGACTTTGGCGCCGCCACAACACGGAAAGCCGCAGATTCTGGTTATAAGCCATCATTCACTTGGCGTAGAGCATGGTGCCAGGGGTTGCTTCCAACGGTGGGAAGAATCCACTGGACAGCTATGGTCCGCCTCAAACTGGACAGCCCTCAGCCAGTAAGGTGCTGTCCCGCCACAATCTTCCTTCCTCATTGGGTGCAGGGGGATTAGGGATCCTCAGACAAGCAGGTTGAGTTTACCGCAACAGGCAACAACAAAATACTTCAAAAAAGAGGGATAGCAGAAAACCGTGCTGCGACACCAATTGAGCTGCCACCACCCACAAGTGTGCCTGGTGTGACAGGGCCTGCCTTTCGCGCATAGGCCTTTGCAGCCACTAAAAACGTTGCCCAAGAATATAGGACATAGGATGTTTCTTAGGATGGGTGCGTGTTGGCCCTGTGAAGGTCTGGCAAGCTGTTTTATGTGTCGGGGTACACATAAAACAGCTTGCCAGACCTTTACAAATTTGCACAGTATCA
This sequence comes from Neosilurus mollespiculum, assembly GCA_030014195.1. Taxonomy (NCBI): domain Eukaryota; kingdom Metazoa; phylum Chordata; class Actinopteri; order Siluriformes; family Plotosidae; genus Neosilurus; species Neosilurus mollespiculum. The sequence goes on along the minus strand of JAQMYF010000010.1, from coordinate 16,216,364 downwards.
GCTGAAATAGGCTCCAGCCTTCCCAAGTGAGTGAGTGGATAAGTGTGTTAATATCAAAAGGGAGAATAGACTGTGTTTAATCCATTCAAAGTGAACACACACACACACACACACACACACACACACACACACACTCTGAGAAGTGGGCAGCAACACTGCAGCCCCCAGAGAACTGCTGGGGGTTAGCTGCCTTGCACTTCAGCTTTAAAGCTGGAGGAATGGAAACGTGCTGCTCATCTCTCTGCCGCCACACACATTTTTTCTGTTGGTGTGCGAATTGAACCGACAACCTTTCAAGTCCTAAACCTGCTTTTCGAACCATTAAACCATAGCTGCACCCAAAGTCACCAGACTAGATGAGAAAACAGAAAAATATTCTGACGTAACATTTTTCATCAGGGTGCTGTGGGGTCTCCTGGGTACCCGTTGACAGTTCTTCGATTAGTAGACACTAAAAGTAGCGTTCATCACACCTTGCATTCATAATCAGGACCGACACTGGACGCTTGTTGACCATGCCAAAAATCATGTTAAAATCAAGCTGAATTTGTGCATCCCGACCAATTACAAAGTGCTGCTGCGTGGTTCTATTGAGGTCGAGATTGAACAAGGACAAACACACACCCGGCACCACTATCAACAAGTGGTCGAACGGCATTATGGGTAATGTAGGAATCGAAAAAAAAAAAAAAAAAGACTAAATTGTTGATTAAAAAAAAGGAGTTTAAACTAAACAAAGACAACTCAGATCATCATGTGTTACTCATAATAAAAAATATAAATATGCACATCCTTTGTGGAGAATTAGGCCTTTAAAATAATGTTGATTGTAGTACAGGGTACTTTGTGGATACATTGTTACATATACAGTCTGATTTAACATCACTGAAGGAATTTAAGGATGCAGTTACACTTCAAGTGGCATGAAACACTTTGATCCTGACATCAGTAAACCAGACACAACCCTTTTAACATCTGGAGAATTAAGTTGGAGTTTCTACGAGAAAACTTTTGTGTACATACCTTTTTTTTCTTTCTTTTTTTTTTTTATCCGGGAGAGAAGTGCTGAGTTTAAGAGGCGTCACAAGATGATTAGAGCTTCATCCACCATGCTCAAGCTGCTTGCCTTGTGACATGGATTTTGTGCGTGCGCGCGCGGGTGGGTGCGTGCGCGCACCCGTGTGTGTGTGTTGAGGTGACACTAATCGCCGTCCCTGTTGTCAGTTCCGCCACTAACGAGCTGAAAAGTTGTGTGACCGCCTCATTTCCATCCCCACTGTTTCTCTCTGTGCAGCTGGTAAAGTGCAGCAGGTGAAGCACTGAACTCTGGGTAATGTAGTTCTCCTGCTGCTCAACAAATCCCCTGCTTTAAGGCTTACAGCGCACAGTAACTTCCTTCCTTCCTCCCTTCCTTGCAGCTGCCTGGCGGTGTCCAAACCACCTACTGTTTAAACCTGCATGAGTACTGAAGGCATCATCTATAATTATAGCAGAATTAAGGACCCTAGTATGAAATTCGGGACGCGTCCTTTATTAAAGGGCCGGTTGTGTTTGTTGGCCGATGCTGCCACCCACTGTTTTTTAATCCATTTAATCCAAGTCATGTTTATGACTCTATACAGAGGAGTGTGGGAATATACCCCTCTGTGAAACAAAATGTACATGTGTAGATTTGTGATCCTAGTTTTGAGTGTTGGTGGGGGAAAGGCTTCCCATAGGGTGATGGTTGTATTTTATTGGTCCCTTGGGGGAAATTGTTACAGCAGAAAACGGCGACAATTAGGTCACAAGAATGATTGAAGATATCAAAATGTGTTAAAAAATATATATAAATATGTAAAAATTTAGACAGTGTAAACAGTCTGGACGGTGGCTCAGTGGTTAAGGCTCTGGATTTCTGATCAGAAGGTTGGATGTTTAGGCCACATTACCACCAAACTGCCACTGTCGGGACTAGGACGATGCCCTTAACCCTCAAATGTTCAGCTGTATAAATGAAAAATAAAATATAAGTCACTCTTTTAAGGGGTGTCTGCCCAAATGGCATTAATGTAAATGTAAAATGTAAAAGATATGTACAGAAAAAGAATTTAGATTGCAATTAAAGGTCGAGTTGTGGATGAAAGGAACAGCTACTGCAGCATAAAGATATGTCCAATATACCACCACAGAAGCAGATGTGAAAAAAAAAACCTGAACAACTAAAAAAAAAAAAAAAAGAAAAGGTGCCAACTGTCAATGATATATTCATTCATTCATTCATTCATTTGCTGAAACCCTATCCTAATCCTATTAGGGTGGCGGAAAGGCCGAAGCCTATCTCAGCCAACTCTAGGCAAAGGCGGGGTACACCATGAACAGTTCGCCAGTCCATCACATGGACAAACACGCACAACTACTCAAACACAAACCTAGGGGCAATTTGAAACAGCCACAACCTAATGTACGTGTCTTAGGCCTATGGGAAGAAACCCCACTGGAAGCCCACTCTTGCCGGGCAGAGACCTTAAACCCAGGACCTCCTTAATGTAAGGGAAAAGTTCTAACCACTGTGTCATCATATTTTTGTTTGTCATTTTTTTTGTTTGTTTTGTGTTAATTTAATTCTTGTCCACTCAGCTGTAGCAAAGTCGGACCATCTCAGGGCCAACACACACAAACATTCACGCTCACAATCACACCTAGAGGCAGCCAGTTATCCTAATGCGCATATTTTTGAACTGTGGGGCGAACATGCTAACCACTATGCACCATGCCATATTTACTACTCCTATAACTTTTTCATGTGTTACATTTAAAGTCATGTAATTCTTCTAAAAATAAAAAGAAATAATAATTATTAAAAATAATAATGATTAATGCAGTCACTCTGGTCTTCTCTGAGGATGATGAAACATGGCAGTAAATTTTAACAATACATTATATGTACCATATGTGTCCATATTATAAACGATTACCTACTTTCTCACAGTTCTGCTTCGGAAATCTTTCTCATGTCATCTTTCTTTAAGTATATAAAAAAAAGTCTTTTGTCCTATAAACAGTAAAACCACCAGCATAAGTATGTTTACAGAAACACAAGACAAGCTATAATTTACTTATACTAGACCACAGGGCTTTCACATTCCTGATTCTGATTGGTCAGCAGATGTTAAACGGAATCAAACACTTCAGGTTGTACAGATAAAGGAGATTAATCAACTGCAGGGTGGTAACTCATCACCACACACATCTCTACCCATTTCCTCACTTATAGTTGATTTTTAGATGCAAAAAAAAAAAGTCTTAACACATTTGATGAGAGATTTTGAAAGAGAAAAATTGCTCTTTGCCTTCTCTGAGCTGTCGCTCAGTCATTTCCTTGAGAGAGAGGCAGTAGACGTGAGTGGTAGACTTTACTTAATTATTTAATTCTAAGCTTGGTTTGCTTTTTCGGTCACATGCCGGCCCATGCTGTAGGATGTGTCGGCTAATACAACCAATAACATTCAGAGGCACAGACACTGCTTTATCTTCTAGTAATGTATATACTTCCATCTCTTTATTGACTATTATTAAATATAATCAAACATGATACACACTCCAGTGAGAACATTTTGTTTAAATCTGACATTAACTCTTCTATATTTATTAAGCATCGATTAAAACTCTTTTCATTAAAATATCTTGTTCACCAGTCTCTAAGCTGAAGACTTGTAAAGACAGGAGGAAGTTGCATCATCTATAGGCTTTCACACACACACTAGCACACATGTTCGCACCAACAGACTTGTAAACCAAGGCCGATTTTCTTAGCGTGCTGTTAAGCTGAGAAAGAGCGAAGACAGTATAATACAGCTCTGTGTGTAGAGGTGCCATACTACATCTCTATGCTTTTTATGTGATTTACATGAATATTATGGACAGCAATTGGGCTTTTAAGGGGTCAGTTCACCCTTCCCAGAATCCTCAGTGACAAGCAGCGAGTCGGCGTTTTCGATCCGCCAAACAACCTGCAAACAATCCGTAATAAATAGACCACAGATCTTAAACTGTGATGTGAAACATTCAGAACTTGGAGCAGAACTCTGCACAGGATCACAAAGGAAAGAACCGATAAAGCGTATTTTGTTCCAAGATTCCACATATGACACAGAGATGAAGAGAAAGTTCAAGATGGACGTTAAAGGGATCACTAACGCAGAATTTGTGGAGGTAGACGTCACATGCTTTCAAAACAAAAACAACAAAGGATTCTGGGAAGGTTAAGCTGGCCTTAATAAGCAAACGCCAGTTTGTGTGATGTGATGAATGAACAGCCTCTATAAATACTAAAAACATGTTAAAACACTACAGAAACACAACACACCAAACCATGCAGGGATATCTCTATGAGGTCAAGCAAGTAACAGTCATCCATGTGGGTGAATATAGTGAGACACAGACAGACAGACCTTTAAATAACCCTTCAGTGCTTGCTCTGTACGTCACAGTGGGTCCACGTGAATTCTTCATACCTGGGTTGTTCTTTGGTTAATAATAAGACGAAAAACAAGATGGAATATAATGATACATTCAAATGTATATATTAAAACCTAAATTCTCAGCTTCCTGGTCCCAGATGCATGTGCTACATGGATTTTTGTCCATCTAAAAAGTAGCATCAGTGAATGCCAACGGAAAGCAGGACATTCATTTCTTAAAATGAGACCAAGGAACCAGATCTCACAGGAATGGGGGAGACATTGGTTACACAATCAAACAAAGACAGAATGGCATCGACACACAACCACAAGCACAATGCAGCAATTAACTAATTGTGAGAACAACTCCAGAGAAAAGAGCTCGGTAGCTGCCTAGCGAGGGTCGTCTGGAGCGGCGATCTTCTCCAAACTCGGCTCCACACCCCAAATCTCACGGGCGTACTGAGAGATGGTCCTGTCACTGGAGAATTTGCCACAGCCGGCAATGTTGTGGATCACCAACTTGGTCCATTCCTTAGTGTTCTGTGTGGAGAGGTTAATAATTAGTTCACCTTTAAACTGATATTTATAAATGTAGGCAAGTAGTGACAGAAAGTGCTCTAAGACTCACAAACATAAATGAGAAAAGCTCCCTGGAAAACTAATATAGGCTTCTGAATATACAATTTCAGCACACATACAGCAGATAAAGGTCAATATGGTTAGTTGTTTCAGACATTGGGGCTTATTTTTAATGCTTCGTGTCCAATCAGAACACAGTACTGAGTACAGTTCTGCAGATGGATTTTCCCAGGGTGGCAGAGCCCTTCACTGTGACCTCATCACAGAGTGTGTACGTCATATGACACACTAGTAGGACATTGTGACGGAGCTACACAGAGTCCTCCCATTACATGGGACATCCCACAATAAGCATGATGAAACATTTTCAGAAAGAAATGGGATGTAAATAGTTGTTGTGTTTTTTTTTTTTTTTTAGTACATGGAGTAGAGTTGAGTGAAATACAGAGCAACATCTATGATTCAATGCAAAAGTGTACAAAAGCTATAAAAAAACCGAAATACACTTCACCCTTGATTTACCGGATTATTAGGGGGGATAGGCTGTCCGGGAACCTCAAAAGTCCGGCAATCGCTAATGTCTGGAGTCTCTACCCTTTCCCGGACATTTACCATAATCGGTCCGACAATCACCATCATTCAGCAGCAGTCCCGGACTTTTACAACACTTATCCGACACGCAATACACAATATTGTGTTTCCACAAACTTAAGGAGCGTTTCAGCGCATTCTTTTATCACATTTTAAATGTGGGTTCCGGCTCGTCGTCACTGTCCTCACTTTCACTTAGCTCTCCCGTCACTGATGCCACTATCTGTTCATCGGACATTATTTCGTGCCCCTCTGCTGCTTCATTTTGTTCCATTCACTTGGACGGGAACGGGTCGGACAGGAGGGAAGTTGCAAAATCATGACTGACCCGAACTTCCATCATCGATTCCCGGACTTGTCCGAGCATTTTTCCGGCAATACCAAATAATGTCCGCCACCGGATTTGTACGGGAAATCCAAAATCGGGGAAATAGGGGTACGGGAAATCAAGGGTGAAGTGTACAAATATAGCCGCAAGCAGTGGTTCCCGGGGTCCAAGCATACAAAAAAGAGCGCTGGCGGTGATGAAGAGGTCCAGTGTTTTACAAAAGCTATAAAGAACAGATACAAAAACATGTTTACACTGTGTTTACAAGAATGCTCTGAGGTTATATTCTCGCAAAAGATTTGTCGGTCTCCTCTGACTTAGACATATTTATCAGCGTGTTTGCCTGATTACAGTTTGTTTATGAAGAGTGCAGAAGCTTAGTTCAGTGATTAGTATCTACTGTGGTGCTCGAATCTCAGGAGTGACCTGGCTGACCTGCTTCACTGATGCAGGATAATACAAGTTACCCGTCTTGCTGTGTAGCGTCATTAAATATTTGTTGCAGCACATACAAAGACTTATTGTCTCACTATTTTCCCAAACCGATGAACACAGCCCACCATAGGAGTCCAGATACTTTATATCAACCGTTACACACAAACACACACTGTGGTTTCTTCACACTGCAATCCGCCTCAGCAGTCAAAAAGCATTTGCCCTTTTGGGTTTAAGCACCAAATATTATTACATGTCCATGACAACCTTCCGGAGGCCTTCATGAAGTTCATTTTTCATACAGCACAGAAACTCTGGTGCTTTCAAAATATGTTTTGTTTACAGAGAAGTACCAATTGTTTTGTTTTTTTCAACCTCCACTGAAAAGTGACTTTGTGCTGACCTTGTACAGGGCGCTAACCCTCTCCTGGCACTTCATGTAGTCCTCATAATCAGCAAATACTTTGAACCTGCAAAAGGGAACCACAGAGAACACAGATAACGTTACAAATATTTATTGAAGAATTTCCATGTACCACAGAATAAGGAGAGGAAGATTATTGGAATGATAATAATAGACAAAAGAACAACGCAGCTGTTATGCATAAACATGCAGCATTTTTATTCTAAGCTTCATCACATGTAACAGAGGAAGAGTCTCGTTTCCTGCCAGGGATGGAAAAATTCTGACCTGTCATGATTCATTAGCATGTTGACGATATCCTTGAAGAGGTCCGGCTGACTGGGACTAAAGAATCCTCCAGAAATTTGATCAATGGCTTGCTTGAGTTCTGGGATGCGGTTGTAATACTCAGAGGCATTGTATCTGTGAAGCATACGAGTAATTGGATGGATAAAAATAGTGTGTTTGAAATGTGCTTATGAACTACAGTATGCATCCAAACAAACCAAAGCAGCAATTCTGCTGTATGTGCAGTTATGGAAAAACAACATTTCTATTTTCATTTCTCATTTCTATTCTATCTTTACAAACTAAGACAAGACAAGACAAGACAAGACCGTCTCTTTACAAGATACTACAATGTGATCACTTCAGAGGGTCTTGACGACCAGCCAAAAAAATCACCCACGCCTTGGAAGAGATCTACAGTTCCCGCTGCTTAAAAAGTGCCTGGAAAATAACCAAAGACCCTTCTCATCCAGGACACTCGATAATTACCTTTCTCATGAGCGACGCGGAAGGTACTGTGACACACCGATTTTCGCTCTGCAGGAAATTGTGTGTGTGTGTGTCCATCCGCAGTCCCCACTTGTACACTCAGTCCTAGTAAGTTATTACGTTTCACATGAGCTATATATTAGTCATGTTATTATTACTAGACATTTGAGAGCTTGCAGAAAACTAAAGTAATATTACAATAGTCATAACATTTACATAGACACAAACTTTCCAATAGGTCTAATGCTGGGATCTAATTAGATAATTACAAGTTCAACTTCATCTTCAAGTTAGACAGAGTATGCCTGTGTTCGAGTACTCATAACATGCGGAATGTCAGTGTTCAGCACGTGTGTGTTCGCTCCACCAGCCATTGAGCTGCTGCTTTCAGGCAGAAGATACAGGACAGTCAAATCATGCACAAACAGAATGAAAAACAGTTTTTACCCCAGAGCCACAATCGCACTAAATGCTGAAGATCTTCAGGGGAATATGCTACTGAAAATTCAGCTACCATTATTAATGTCCTGTGTGTGTGTGTGTGTGTTTTATCACCTTGTTATTGCTCATTCTTGTTTAATTTATTTACAGATACAGTGAATGTGCAATGACAGTAAAGATTTTCAATTCACTCCTACTCATGTATAGAATAAACATTTAAAACAATTACAGAAACTTAAAAAAAAAAATCACTGGTGAAAAAAATCACTGGTTATCTCATTCTTGTTTGAACTGTTCCATTTTATCTGAAAAAATGTACACATCCTTTAATACAGAGGCCATGTCTTCATTAAGATGGTGTAGTACAGAGGCCACACCTCCTTCAGGGAGATTGATAAGTACAGAGGCTACAACTGTTTCAGTGAGACTGACAAGCACAAAGGCCACACCTCCTTTACTGAGGTTGTTAAGGACCCAGGTGACACCTCCTTCACTGAGATGTCTATGTTGTCTTACTCTCACTCACTCACTTGCTATAATGGTCTGGCGAGCTATTCACGATGTACCCTGCCTTCACCCAGTGTTGGCTGAGATAGGCTCAGCCAACGCTGGGTTAAGACGGGGTACATCATGAGTAGCTCGCCAGACCATTATAGTGCCACATTATAGTGCCATAGTGCCCTCACATCCACAGTTAGGGGGAATTTGGAACAGCCAATTAGCCTACTGTGCATGTCTTTGGATTGTGGGAGAAAACCGGAGTACACTGAGGAAACCCAGGGAAGCATGGGAAGAACATGCAAACTCCACATAGAAACACCTGAGCCTGGGACTCGAACCCAGAACCTTCTCACACTACGCCACTGTGCCACCTATGTCATATCAGACGTTGCTAATACAAAAATGTCTGTATACACTCGCCCATGATTTTCTTTTCCTATTCACGGTGACTTGAATTGACCTGTTACACATAGATAGTTAACATTAACTACCCAGATTTATAAGGTGCCTTTTTTTTACCCTTTCTTATCCAAGGCATCGACATCCTCCACTCTCATGCCAAAGATGAAGAGGTTTTCCTCTCCGGCCTCCTCTGCCATTTCCACATTGGCTCCATCCATAGTGCCAATGGTCAGAGCTCCATTCAACATGAACTTCATATTTCCTGTTCCAGAAGCTTCTGTCCCTGCAGTGGAGATCTGCTCAGACAGATCAGCTGCTGGGATCGCTACACAGAACATAGAGAAGCAGAAGAAGTGAAATGATAGTCATAAAAACAACATGTAACCTTTAGTGACATGTGCAAAACTTTCTGAGTTTATAGTAAAATGACTTGTGGAATGACTTGCCCCTGCACATGAGAAAGATCCCCTCGTTACCGATTTTTAAGTCCTACCTTAATACCCATTTCTTCTCCCTGGCCTTTGAGACCTCCTGAGGGTTTATCTATTATGGTTTTAGTGTTTCTGTACATATTAACTCCACCCAGGAGGTTTTCACCGGCATTGGTTTGCTTGTTTGTCTGTCTGTTAGCAACATTACTCAAAAACTTATGAACGGATTTTAATGGAATTTTTAGAATGAGTCTGAAATGATACAAGAAACAATTAATAAATTGATAAAAAAAAATTTTTTGCATTTTTCCCCATTTTTCTCCCCATTTTTCTCCCTTATCAACTTTTTGCCTTCCCTATCACACCAGGGAGGTGCGTAAGCAATCACATGCCCCCTCCATGACATGCGATGCTACCGCCGCCTCTTTTCGAACTGTTGCGCATGCGTATTTGGGGGCGGCCTAACACACTCGGAGGGAAAGCGCTATCCGCCCCCTTGTATGAATGAGCTCACAGACGGCCTTGATTGGCTGGTGACCGTTGCGAGTAACAGGGAAGTGAGCGTATGCCATCCCTCCCTCCCGTGAGAGCTCGGCCAATTAGCACCCATGGAGTCGAGGTCACGGAAGGCTGTGGCAACAATCCGGATTTGAACTTGCGATCTCCGGCTACAATTGATTAAATTTTGACAGTGATCCAGATTATTGTCTGGATGCAGGGAATTTTTTAAGATTTTTTAGCGCGGATGATGCAAGTGGAGGATTGCGTTCGATGGTGTAATCTCATTTTCGCAAAAATTATCACAAAATGAATCCAATTAATAATCATCTGAGCGCAAGGCCTCTTATTCAAAGCAGGCCCTATACACAGTGCAATCATATAAATGGCTGCGTGTTTTCATTGTAGGGCTCAAATAATAAACAAATTACATTTATACAAATGCTGCATTTCTTACAATACCATATGGGGGTGCTGAACAGCCTTGGCGGAGGTCTGCGCTCTCTGAGTGCTTTTCTAGTTTATCTATTGTCTTTATATGTTTATATTTAGTTGTTTGTTATGTTTTAGTTCTCTTTACAGCACTTTGTTTCAACTGGTGTTGTTTTTTTAAAGTGCTAAAGGTGGATCGTATGGGATTGGAGAAAACACCACACCTTTCTCAGCCAGTGTGACCCTGTAGTTCTCCAGGAAGATGACTTTAAGGCGGTCTCCCACCACTGGGTCGTTATTCACCACATCTCCAATAGATGTGATGAGCTTAATGATCATCTTAGCCATGTGGTAACCCGGAGCAGCCTGGCGTCAAATACCAAGTGAGACAACAAAAATTCAGACGAACACAAGAACAGGGAAAATCTCACTATGTAATTCCCTGCTAGCTACTGAGAGAAAACTAGCAAAACTCATTCATTCACAGAATCATAACTTAAACACATGATCACGCTCACCTTTCCTCCAATCATAATCGTCCTGGGTGTCCAGGCCTTGTTGGGTTCCCTTTTAATGCCTGAGTGGAGACACATTAATGTCACCGTGTTTAACCTCTGAGACAAGAATCAGTTGAATGGAGTGAAATGCAGGACTGTAAACAAACTGGTCTTTATAAAACTTTTCCCACTCTCAGCCTTGTCCACCTTGAACATCTCCATTCACACTCACATTCACACCTAGGGACAATTCAGGATAGCCAATTAACCATGTCTTTGGACTGTGGGAGGAAACCGATACAAATGCAGGGATAGCATGCAAACAAGACACAGAACCACCCTAGGCCGGACCCGGGCCTAAAACCCAGGATCTTTTTGCTGTTTTTACTACGCCACTGTGCCGCCCTGGATTTATTTGACTTTTGTATAACCTATGAATGTAATATGTTAAAATAGTAAATTTTAAATCCATCATGGTTGAATGTAGATCCTATATTTTTATTGCGGACGATCCTCACATGTCACTCAAGACACATGAAACAAATGTTACTGTCATATGTGAAGGCATTTAAATAATTCAAATGAAAGGTTAATACTTGGGGAAGTAAATAGTGTTGTGAAATTGCAAATCTTATCATTATTATCTTTGTTAATATCATCGTAATGTGTGTCTCAAGTGTAAAGTGCGACTATTAGACAGTGATGATGAGAAGAGTTGAATGAAATGGTGTAGTTACTGTTGTAGAGCGTGATGATGTGCAGGCAGTTCAGCAGCTGCCTCTTGTACTCATGGATCCTCTTCACTTGAATATCGAATATGGAGTTGAGGTTGATTTTAACCTTGTAATGCTCTTCAAGATACACAGCAAATTTCATCTTATTTTCCTGCAAATATTAAAGGAGCTGTGTCACGATTTTTATCCAAATTTAGTTTCTCAAGAGTCATGTAAATATGCAGTGGTTCTTATCTGTGTTTGTTATAATAACGTTTTAACTTGCAAATCAAAAGGAGTTTAAAGTTTTGGATCCTGACGTGAAGCGGATGGAAATAGACTGCAGCAAGGACTTTTTAAAATGTAGTTTGTTCTAAACAGCTTTCAAGGATTGAAATACTGCTGCCTTAGAAAATTTGTTGTATGAACATAATTCATGTCTAGTATACTTTGTAGACCAAATTTCCATCTATATAAATAATTATGCCTTTTTTTAATAACCCCATTGATGTTATTTAAGCTATTTCCTTTAAACAAAAATAACACTGCCCCTTTAAAAGGAAATTAAACCCAAACTTAATAAAAGCTTGCATGCACACTTTCTGTCTGTCTACATTACAATGCACTGTCTCATGAACCTTTTTAGTGTAGAAATAAAACAAAAAAGATTTGTAGACATTGTAATGCGAAAAGTAGCGAAAAGCCACATTATCATCTCATGTTTCTGCCAGCGATACAGAACTAATTTGCATATGAATACATGGAGCTGTATCCTTTATTTTATATGTAAGTGCACATGCTTGTTTTAATGTATGTAAACGGAATCGTGTCTGAATTGTAGAAGTACCTAGTTTTATTTTATTCTGAAGTTCATTAGTTTATATCTGATTTGTTTGTTTAATATCTGAATACTTTATTATTGCCATTAACTTTCCTTATATGAACTGGATTGTTGCACCCCCGCGAGAGGGAAACTTTTCAAACTGACTGATGCAAAATATCAAAGGATTTTAGCAGATTGTAACTTCAAAAATGTAAGTAAAAACCACCTGATAATGAAAATATGTATATATGTTCAGGCGTTACAGGAGAGCTTGGGAGGTTTGCCTTTCATTTCACTTTAAGTATAAAGGTTACTCTAGAAAGACAAACCAACCAATGCTTTATGGTGCTGGATTTAACCCATATTTCTCTAGGAGTGGTTTGGTGTTACCACTGTTTGTAGTTTCCTCCCTGTTCCAGTATACTTACAAGATCTTTATTATGGAAAAATATCTTACAATACACATTTTACAAGGATCAAACAAATTATATAAGATATTTTTTACTTTAATTAGGCAGATACAATAAAAATGATCAGGACTGAGAATCACTGATAGATCTGCCCGCAAAAGCACTGTTTTTATATTCTCATCTGACTCTCAACACAAAGTATCCTGAGGATGCGCTCGAGTCGTCTCCTCACCTGTTTGATCTTGGCAATGTCTCGGATGAAGGCGTCATCATCCACAAACTCTAGAAGCTTCTTCAGCTGATCCAGATCACGAATATAGTCCTCACCGATCCGCTAATGATTCATGTACAGGATTACACAATACAACCTTTAACAATCTGTTTATCTCCTCGATCCATTTACAATCAAAATCTATACACAATGGACCTTATAATGAGAAAACATATTTTAAAAAACCCCACGCAGTAGTGCCACCTCGCATTTATTGTCTACGCATCCTCCTTTAGATATGTGTGGTATCCAGGGAAAACTCCTCACATGCTTAAATGTTCTGCTTTATATAGTTCTGAAAACTACTGGGTTTCTTAAACTGATATATGTTTCAGAATGTTTATCTTCAAAACTGAAATTGAATGTGACTGTGTCACAGGAAACCGCAAACATTTTGATTGCTGGTGTTGCAAAATGAATCGAACCAATCAGGCTAATGTCTGCATTGCAACAGCACATTGTTACACTTACATTTACATCTATGGCATTTGGCAGACACCCTTATCCAGAACGACTTACTTTAATG
>JAQMYF010000010.1:16164371-16192439 GCA_030014195.1 Neosilurus mollespiculum | reverse complement strand
GACGCCGAGGCGTTCCCAGACCAGCCGAGAGACATAGTCCCTCCAGCGTGTTCTGGGTCGACCCCGGGGTCTCTTCCAGGTTGGACATGTCCGAAACACCACACCAGGGTGCGTGAACTCATCTCAGAAATTTCAAACCTGTTCGAAATTTCCACAAATGTTGCAGAACAAGGCTCTGACACGGAGTAGACTCAAAGTCTTCCCAAACAGTCCGTACGTGTCGTGAGAAGGTCGCAGGGTTGACATTTTGCTCGCATATTATTCGTTTTGTTTTGTCCGCAAGGAAAAGCGACAAGTTGGAGATTCGCACGCGGAAAGACTTTCTGGCGTCCGCCATATTCCGTGTATTTTGTCATCATTCATATTTTACTCACTTTTTGTTCGCCGTTGATAAGGCGCGAATAAAAAGCCAATGGTTTGAGAGCAAAAAGCAAACAAAACGTGAGTGATTTACGGTGGGAGATTCACCAATCGCAAGTTACTCGCAAAACAGTCGCAAAAATTGTTGCGCAACTTTCACGCGGTATACAGTTAAGCCGCGAAATATTCACTTGCATGTAGAATCGCACAACATCTTGATGAAAATTTCATAATTCGCAAAAAAAAAAAAAAAAATCACCCTCTTTTCTGTCGCACCTCTGGTGTGATCATCCCTTAGATATCAATTCTCAATTCCGATTGGTTAGAACGTGTCAACAGCAGTGAAGTTACTATGTGAAGCTTGCCTTTTGCCCTTGTGCGGGTTTCCTCCAGGCACTCCGGTTTCCTCCCACAGTCCACAGACATGCACCTTAGGCTGGCTGGCTGTTCCAAATTGGCACTAGGTGTGAGTGTGATTGTGAATAGTTGTGTGTGTGTTGGCCCTGCAATGGTCTGACAAGTTGTTCAGGGTGTACCACATCTTCGCCCAGTGGCTGAGATAAGCTCCAGCCTCCCTGCGAGTCTAGCAGGATAAGTGAGTGAGTAAAAAGATAGAGAGAGAAGGGCGTTCTGAGGAGATATTGGATGCTTGGAAACGCTTTTCAGCGCAGTGCGGTTGTCAAGAGTGATGATTTGCTTTATCGCTGCTTTCCTGGAGATCCAGTGTAGCCACATCCCTGTGGTCTCGGTCGTCTACAAGGCCCACAGACCTGGGCGCAGGGATGCGTTTTGAATTCTGGTGGTTCTGGTGGGTCGGGAAAGATAACAACAAAGGAGCAAGTTTAACAAACGCAACTGTATCAAGGTCTAAAATCTGGCGAGCTGCACTTCTGAATAGGGTTTGACCTTTAAACTCGCACGCCACGATGTTTTAGAGCCACAATGTTTCTCGCACGCCTCAGTTTGCGAGCGCTATTCAGCGGCACCCTTGAGAGTACAAATAAGCCACTTATTAACGTGGAGGACAATGTTTTGATTGCATCCAATGCACCACATTGAATCAGCATGCAAATGCCCTTTCATCAAAACAAAGACATTGATTATGAGGTAAGTTTCTTCGGCACAAGTAGGCCGCTTGGAGTGATTAACGGTCCTCCGCCATTGATTTCTTTTTGTTTAGATCTTTGCTAACTTTTCTGGAGATACAATTATAATTTGTTCGCCAACAATAACTCCAATCTGGCGCTCTCGAACAAAAACGCTTAATAAGGTCTTCTCTGTGATTTGTCCTTCCAGCGGCAAAGTGAATTTGTTGGGGAAAGAAAGAAAGAAAACCGGGGGAAAGGTCAAACACTCTGCAGTTCGGATTTGTTTGATATGGTCGCCCGAACAAAAACAGCAACACGCGGTCAACGTTTTTATCTCCGGAAGTGACAAGACGTCGAGGTGCCTCCACAAACTACCCTGAGTCTGCTCGCCGTGTCGTGCTCCAGTTCACTGATCCTTTGTTGAGAAACTTGCTAATCTAGCATGCTAACCGTGATGACCTTCTCAGCACAATGTTCTAGGGTTACGGTTGACTTGTTGACTTGATGTCACTTGCTGGACTCGAGGTTGGGAAGATCCCAAGAGCCCAACGGTGTCAGCGTGGCGAGCTCTTGAGCAAGGCCGTTAACCCTATCATCATAAAAATGATAAATGTCAATCAGTGGATAAGGGTGCATGGCGCCCATCTCAGCCGACTCTGGGCGAGGGCGGGGTACACCATGGACAGCTCGCAAGACCATTGTGGTGGCAACACACACAACCATTCACACTCACACTCACACCTAGGGGCGATATGGAACAGCCAGTTAGCCTACTGTGCATGTTTTTGAACTGTTGGAGGAAACCAGAGTACCTGGAGAAAACCCACACAAGCACGGGGTGAGCATGTATACACCACACAGAAACACCCCGAGCCCGGGAATCAAACCCGGGACCTTCTTGCTGTGAGGTGAACGTGCTAACCACTACGCCACTGTGCCGCCCCAGTGTCATAAATGTGAATGTAAAATCATGGCCAATCACGCGGGTCCGTCTGTAAGTCCACGCATACAGAAGTAGGCGGATAGCGCTTTTTTTTTGTTTGTTTTTTTTTAAATCAAACACGGTTACAGTGCGCCCCTGCTGTCCCAAAAAGATTCAGTTGTTCTGTGCGACAAGACCTTGGCAAAAGCACGTGATGACCTTCGCCATCTTTGATTGGCAGATCACGTGACGAGGTTGATTGACGTTGCTGCCTGTGCGTTCTCTAATAACAGGGCTGTTTAAAGACCGTATAATATTTAATCAGGGGGTTTCTTGATGATGCGGATGAGGATGTCTGGGTCTCTGCGTCTTATGTCACGGCGTAGGCGCACTTTCAGAAGTATCAGTATCAGTATCAGTGTGTACTTGAACTTGCGGTACTTCAGAAGGGTTACCAACCATTTAGCCGACAGAACCGACGCTGCTCCCTGTGTATCAGAGAACCACTTTTCAACACCGTGACCCCTTTCTGTGTAGATTTATCCACTGCATTTATCATCAACTTTTTTTTTTTTTTTTTTTCTGCCAGAACATCACAAAAGGCATCAGACACTTGCGACTTTATTTTCGGGTGCTACAATGTTCTATTAGTATTTGCAAGTCAAATGCCCTTGTTCCATCAAAGTAAACCATCAAAGAGAATTTGCATCATTCCTCCGATTTAACACTTTTCAAAAGTGGCCCCATCCTCCATCCTGACTCCTTCTGACTTCTCGCATCATCTCTCGCAGATAGTGATAATACGATTTCGCTGCCTCTTTTTTTTTTTTTCTTTGCTTTCTTTTTTTTCCCTTCTTCTTGAGAAACAACCTGGATTATGAGCAGATCACTACATAAACAGCTTTCTAAAAGGAGCCAGCTATTTAAAAAAAAGAGAGAGAGAGAGAGTGAGAGTGAGAGAGAGAGAGAAGAGGCTGAGGGAATGCAAAGAAGGATTTAAATTTTTAATTTGAATTTATTCCAGCAAGTGAAAGGTTCTTTTGAGAGAGGATTTTGGCAAAGATGATGGTATTTAAAAAGTGATAAACAAGCATCTAAAGCTAAAAAGCAGGAGGCATTTTTAGGCTTTTTCTTCACTATATAGGAGGATTGATAGGCATACAGTGACATCTCGAGAGCGCCTTCACATCAACACGGGTGTCGCAAAGTTGCCTTCAATGCCGAGGGTTAAAATCAGGCCTCGCAGACAATTCACTAGTTTTGTGTTTGATCAAGAGTGCACAGATTACGTACTCGGAAAGGTTAGAAAAATCAATTACAGAACAGAAAGATGTGCTTCCCACTCTCCGCAAAGTCAGTCAAAGTGTGTGTGTGTGTGCTCTAAAACGAGCTTTATCCTTCCTCTTCTTTGGGTTTGGAACTGTTGACAGCGAGTACGTGGGCACAGCAAGTAACTACTCAGTGTTCCTGAACATGGCGCTAATCCTGCAACCAGGAACACAAACCCCACCAACATTCAGCACACACACACACACACACACACACACACACACACACACCTGACAACACACATCCAAACCAAACTTTTCCTCAGGCACAAAAAAAAAAAAAAAAAAAAGTGCGACAAAGATGACATGCATCACAAACAAAGAGTTACATCATGCTGTTGCACGGTTAATCCGATCCAGGCCTGGTCTTTATCCCTTTCGCAAAACAGCGCCAAGTTTAACAAGAGTCTCGGAGAGCGATCACAGAACCAGCGCTGGATGCGATTTCACGCTGACGCACGGCTCAATCGCAGCACCACCCCCACCCCCTACACCCCCCCCCTCCCCGTCAAACCCAAACCTAAACGCGCTTAGAGAACTCTTACCAAAGCACGAAAGTACTTCAAAACGTCGATCCTGATGCATTTCCATTCCAAAATGAACACATTACCGCGGTTTGTTACTAACGCAGTCCATATCGATCGCCATCCGCTTCCGATCAACACCGTAACCTGATTACGATCCAACTTAAACAGCTGATTAGATCGTCTCACATAAACACGACTGCGTTTATTAGCCCGAGCCCACAAGGCTGGGTGTTCATTAGCGCACTCGTCATGGAACAGGATCACGCGCAGAATAAAGTGATCAGCACGAATAAATAAATGAATTTAGAGTAAATTTATCTGGTAAACGAGTCTCAGTTCGTAACGCAGCGATCGGTGTTTATTAAAAGCGAAAGGACTCATCAGAAACTAAATCGTGTGCGATAATAAGTGCGGGAAGGGAGCAGCGGCGTCATGAAGACATCAGTCATTCTTAACACGGTGCTTATTCTTCTAAAGTATTCCTTTAATTACAACACAAATAAAACTGACACACAGCACAGAAAAAGTTATGAATTTAAATAATTAATATTATTATTTTTTTTTACGACACGGTGGTGTAGAGGTTTGCATGTCCGCCTCACAGCAAGAAGTTCCGGGGTTCGATTCCCGGGCTCGGGTGTTTGTGGGTGGAGTTTGCATGCTCTCCCTGTGCTTGTGTGGGTTTCCTCCGGGTACTCCGGTTTCCTCCCGCAGTCCAAAAACATGCACAGTAGGCTAATCCAATTCGCACTGAGGTGTGAGTGAGCGTGTGAATGGTTGTGAGTGTTGGCCCTGTGATGGCCTGGCGAGCTGTCCAGGGTGTACCCCACCCTTGCCAGAGTCGGCTGAGATGGGCGCCAGCCTCCCCATGACCCCAGTTAGGATTAAGCGACGTAGAAAATGAATGAATGACGAATGAATGAATGAATGTCAGAGGGAGATCACACGTAATGGGAATTCTTATTCTCAAAACATCCTTAAATTCGTTGTGTGACATTCACGTCATCGCATTTTGGTCGCCTGGTTCGTGAACTCACGGTAAAAAAAAAAGTTAAACGTTTTAAATTTTTTATTTTCCTGTTTGCAAGGAAAACTAACCAGTTGGAGACTAACAAGGAACGAGTTGCTGTCGTCCACCATATTCCGTGCGTTTTGTCATCATTCGCATTCCATTCGCACATCACGAGAATGAAAAGCGAATGGTTTGAGAACAGAAAGCGAACAAAACACGACTGATTTACGACAGGAGACTCACGTTGTTTCGCCAAACATTATTCGCAAATCAGTTGCAAACTGTGATGTTTAAGCCACAAAACATTCGCTTGCATGTGGAGCCGCAAAACATCTTGACAAGAATTTCAAAATTGGCACCAAAAAAAAAAAATTTAGAAAAAAAAAATCAGTGAAAAAAAACGTTTTCGTTATTTTTATTAAGTCTTTTAATTTTTATTTTAAATTTCATTTAATGTAGCGTTATTATTATTTTAATTTTGAGAAATTGAATCATTTGTATTTTGTTTTGAGATAATGTTTTGGTTAGCAGTTGTTTTCCCCGGAAGTGACGCGAGCTTGTTGGGCGGTGCTCTCCAGCAAGTATTTATTCAGCAAGCGACATTTTAGGTGATAAAAAAACGTGTTCAAGAAGCAACTGCGGCTGCAATCTGGAGGAAATGGGTGTAAAATGGTGACCTGTTTGAACCAGAGAGGGAGGAGTCTCATGTGGGGACGGTGAGACGTCACATTCTAGTGACTCTGAGTACGAGAACGCTGCCAGAGATGACGGCGAATCCAAAATGGCTTACGCAGCTAACGTTTTGCAGACTCGTCTTTCCTGTCGTCAGCTGGTTTAGAAACATAAAGAAATGATTTTTTGTTGTTTGTGCAGCTCAGCACTGGACCATAGCGTGTTATGGTGCACGGGGTCAGTGACGCAGCCCAGCCAATCCAACGACTTCGAGTCTCTACCAGGCTGGAACAGCCAACCAGAAAGCCAACATGTCTGTAAGCACGCCTAGAGTCGTAACACTCGCACGCACTTTGAAAACGGGCATGAACTGATGTTACCGGAAGGAACCGCCGATGTCATACGTGATCATTTTAAAGAGAAAATAACACTAATTCACCACAGGTCCCCTTTAATGGGGGTTTTTTGTCACTGTTTTCGGGCCATTGGTTATAATTTTTACTTACCTATAGACCTCATGTCCTTCTGTTTATCTGATACAGTTCTATTTAATCATATATAAACAGTTTATCATATATCGTGTATATTTTATATCTATTGTATATTTGGTAGCTTATCTTTTTAGCCACCAGTTTGGTCTCTTCGAAAACTAAAGCAAACAAGAGCTATTTATTAAACTGGATGTAGATCACAACACTTTTTGAATTGAACTGTGTATTCTGATTGGTCAGACTGACTGGACTTTAAATAAACATTTTACCTGTTGATTTTAAGGTGGAATCATTTTTCATTCGAATCCAGTACCCTTTTTGTTTATTTTTGCTTTGCGTGTTTGTACACGCCTCTGGCTTTCTTTTTTTTTCTGGGATCGGAAACAAACAAAATGTATGAAAGTGAGCCACACACCACTTTTTCAGCCAATCAGCAACAAGGAGGTGCTAGTGTTGGTGCTGATTAGGTGGAGCAGAGATGGAGGTGTTGTTAGTGTCGTTGCCTTAGCATTGCGTATCCAGGATGTTAATTTGGTGGGCGGAGCTTTTGAAGGGAGGTGTGTACCTGTATTGGTTTGGTTGTTAAATGAAACGTCAATCATATTATCTTTTTTTCGAATCCTTGACTGCCTCTTTAACATCGAACGTGTGTAGGGTTATGGCTGAGTTTTCTGGAAGGAGTAACACGTGTTTATACGTGATGCACGTCATGGACATCCAACAACAGGAAATATTAGAGAGAGAGAGAGAGAGAGAGAGAGAGAGAGAGAGAGAGAGAGAGATTAGCACGGTGAGTGTTGTTCCATTTGCTGACTGTAGGGAACGGAGAAGGGTTATGACACACACACACACACACACACACACTGCAGCATTGTATCCTGGGAACATTTTCAATAGACTGTTTGAAAAGGTGCACATGACAATGCCTTTGATGCTATTTATGCAGAGCCTATAGCCAGGCGTGGAAACAGGTCCTCTCCGGAGCGCTGGTGCACCACTGTAGAGGGACGGACCAACCAGGTGACACACACACACACACACTCAGGAAACAAGGCCAAGGCAATAACTCAGTGTGGGAGGAGTGTCAGTAACAGAAGTACGTCGAGGTAAAGCAGGAAAAAAGTTAAACGACTTCAATGACTGCAGTGTTTTGTTTTGTCTTTTTTTTTTTATCCTGAACAGGAAATGGAAACCTTCCCAGAATTCCACATTGCAATTTGCATTCAGATCAGCCCTGAACAAAAAAAAACACCCTTAAAGTTTTCTATCAGGACAGGTTTATTACACATTAATAAATTAAAAAGAGTCTCCAGGGTCAAAGGTCGAGCGATCACGTTATTATTGGAGATAATTTCTCGTCACGCTGGACGACCTTCGAAAGCTACGGCACGACGCGGACGAGACTGCGGTGACTTTTGAGTGACTCTCCATCCGTTTGCATCACATGACACCACGTTCTAAGAGCTCAACTCGCGACCAAAGAATCCTTTTTACTCCGCTGAGTGTCGACGCCGACAAAACTCAACTATTCCGTTGAATACGTGAAGGTTCATTAATAAATAAATAATAAAGTCTTGCGATAATCCTGATGGATTTGGCCTCCTCACCACACCCGTGCACGGATTTTCACCAAAAGTGGTGGGGACACTACCTTACCTTAGTCGCAGAGATGAACTGATTTTGAACTATCAAGGGTCAAAGGTGAAGGTCAGAGCAAGGTCACAAAGTTTTGGGGAGAAAGAGAGCGCCTAAAATTTCAAAACAAGTGCTGACAGACATGCTGTTACTACGGAAACACTGACGGAAAATCTTTTATGGGCCTTGAAATGAGACAGTTACCTTTAACCTTGAGTGACCTTGAAAGGTCAAACGCTAACCAGCTTTATAAATCCATCAAGCAAACATAACGGAAGACAGGTACATGGGTAACTAAAACCAGAACCCATATATGACCTGTTTGCCTCATTATTCATGTAGCGTGGAGGAGGTACCTCGCCTACGAACCCATAAGTGCCTATAAGTAGTTGTTATAAATGTTATACATCACTCACTCATCACTCATTTGCTGAGCCACTTAATCCTCTTTGGGTCACCGGGAGGCTGGGGTCTATCTCAGCCGACACTGGATGAAGGTGGGGTACAC
Source organism: Neosilurus mollespiculum (assembly GCA_030014195.1). Lineage (NCBI taxonomy): Eukaryota > Metazoa > Chordata > Actinopteri > Siluriformes > Plotosidae > Neosilurus > Neosilurus mollespiculum. The sequence continues at coordinate 16,183,896 of JAQMYF010000010.1, read as the reverse complement.
CCTGAACAGCTCGCCAGACCATCGCCGGGCAGCACACACACACTCATATCTAGGATCAATTTGGAACAGCTCATTAGCCTAATGTGCATGTCTTTGGATTGTCGGAGGAAACCGGAGTCCGTGGAGGAAACCCACACAAGCATGAAGAGAACATGCAAACTCCACACAGAAACGCCCCTGCCGAGCCCTGGTCTCAAGCCCAGGACCTTCTTGCTGTGAGGCGGACGTGCTGACCACTACATCACCGTGCCGCCCTAAATGTTACACATGCCATCAGTAAATAAATATAATTAATTCCCCTGTAAACGAAGACCTGCCGCTTGAGCCACTCGAAAAGTGCAGGAGGAACGCAATTCTGTGCCTGCTGTCCATCTCGATTTGAACAAAAATAATACTAATAATAATAATAAAACAAAATCACATCTGCATCGGTATTATTTGCTGATGCGGATGTAAATCGCTCTGTAATTACTGTCCGCGGGAACCGGGGCCGAGACAAATAAAAGTTACATACGAGGCGAATTAGCATGTGAATGAGGCTTACAGGAGCATGCTCAGTAAAGCACTCCACCTGGCTCCAAACAAGTCCACATTTCCTCCCTCCACTTCCCCATTTTAACCCCCCCCCTAACACACACACACACACACACACACACACTGGCGTCGACTAAAAAGGCCTCCTAGGGGACTTCTCTGACCATTCACTCTGTTGCTTCTCTTCCCAAGCACCTGTGACTGTGTGTGTTTGTGGTTTTTTTTATTTCTCTTTCTCCCTTGTTTTTTTTTTTTTTTTTTACTGGCAGGGTTCTATCATTAGGGGAACACTTCCTTTCAAAAGGAATTCTCACCACTAAACAATGCTGTTTGTGTGTTTACCACAGGGATGTTGCAAAGAAGGAAAAAAAAAAAAGCATTGCGGCTATTAACAGCCAGTAAGAAAGAAGAAAAAGATTAAAAAAAAGGAGGAAAAGAAGGAGAAGGAGGCTGAGGTGGGTCTTGCCTTTTCCTTCTGATTTGCAGGTGCTGCTGGAACGCTCGGGCTCTTCGTCGCCTTCCGAGGGCTCATCCGGCTTCTCCACGGTGCTGGACCTCCGAGAGCTGCTTTGCCGCTTTCCAAAGGACTTTGCCACAATCGCTTTCATTGTGCTCTGTAAAAACACATTTGCTTGCATGACTCTTCCAGGTTTATCCCTCTCGTGAGCCATCTAGCCCCTTTCACTAAACCCACGCTCGTCTCGCCAGCATCGAGTCAGGAGCGCACTCACACACTCTCACACACACACACACACACACACACACACACAATGGAGTTACATTACAACACTGAGACTTCAGTTTTGTTTCCTATAGGTGACACCATTTCATTTTCATACCAGCAGTACAGGTATAATTTGAAGTCTGAAGTGAATGTGAGTTGTATTGGACCCTAAAGCCATCAGAGGCAATAAACCGACCTGCCTCCTCACCCATGTTCAGTCTGCAGCCTGAGTGCATGAACATCACTCCTCTCATTGCATTTATTATGTAACAGGCTGCACACGGTTGCCAGATTGCCTTTAATTATCCCCCTTCCATTCGTAGACAATTCCAACTAAATAAAGCAATGTAACTCTTCCAAAGAGATCTTGTAGCTTCCAAATGTATCATTTCAAAAACACAATTTTTATCAGATTTAATTTAGTGTATTCATTCATTCATTCATTTTCGGAACCCCTTAATCCTAATTAGGGTCGCGGGGAGGTTGGCGCCCATCTCAGCCGACTCTGGACGAGGGCAGAGTACACCCTGGACAGCTCGCCAGGCCATCTCAGGGCAGAAACACGCTGACAGCTATGCAGCCTACTCTTAATGAAAATCAGCAATGGTTTTTCTACATGTCTCTCACCACAGACAGTGAGAGACATGGCCGGCATTTGATAACCCAGTTAGCTGCACTGGGGGGACAGCAGTGAGAGGGCTTGAACCCCCGACCTTGGGATCAGTAGTCCAGCAATCTACCACCAGACCACCACTGCCCCTTTAATTTAGTGTATATAAGTTTAATTTATATAAATAATATAATTTAGTTCATTATGTGTTCTGGAGTAGGTAGGAATTCACAATCTGGCAACCCGGGGACAGTTGATTGAAAGGAAGTGCACTCAGAAGGACATTATTAAGCAGTTTTCGACATTCTAAAGGACAAATACTAAATACCTCATCATCGAACACACACACACACACACACACACCCTTATAATAAGGACCCTCCACTGACATCATAATATTGTTACACTAAAATCTGACCTAGACATAAGCAAAAAAGCCTTTTATTTGTTATTAAATGGATGTTTTTCATTGGGGGATAAAACATTTTCCGTGTAGAGACCCGCCACAAGGTCAAACCTTTCAGATGTCCCTGATTATTTGGTGATTAGGTCCCCACTACGATATAAACACACGATACGGCGCACAAACACACACACTGCGCAAAATGGCTACGTGCCGAACTGCACACTGCCGCCCTGCACCCTACACACTCCGCCCCCTTCAACACTCCGCACGGTGCATGCAGGGGGACGGCCGGCCCGTTACCATGGCTACCTCTGCGCGCACTACTCAGTGTGCTAGTGCGCGGTGTGGGACCGAGCCGGTGTGTGAAGGGCAGGCAGCGGCGGTCCGTGCTCTCACCTTCGGGTCGGTCTCGTAGTAGTGCTGCTGCGTCCGGATCCATCGGCCCACTAGGTGATCCCGCACGGTGTTGGCCAGCGCCAGGTAGTAATCCCGCTTCGTGGCCACGTTCCGGTCCTTCACCAGAGTGAAGTGCAGGTGCCGGTTGAAGTTGGTCTTCAGGTCGGCGACGTTTTCCACCCCGGCGAGGCCGCGCACCGAGATCTGCTTCCTCCGGTCCTGGTCGGTCAGAGGCTTGGGCATGGTGGCAGGGTGGCAGGGTTGCTTTCGGAGAAGGACAGCAAGCTGCAGGGACACAACGCTTTAATCCCCCCCCACCTTCTCTCTCTCGCAGCGATGAGTTGTTCACCACTGAGTCGGCTCTTTGAACCGGCTCTTTCACTTGAGAACCGATTCGCATCCATTTATAACCTTTATGTAATCAGTGTCATATACAAGCCTTCTTAATGAACCCCACACACAATAACATTACTGCACATGTGATTTTTATTTACTTTTAGATTTGTATAAATACTTGTTTAATACAGTGCATCCTGATCTAATAATACTCCCACACTCATTCGCTGAACCGTTTAATCGTACTAAGGTCACAGGGAGGCCGGAGCCTATCTCAGCCAACTCTGGCCTCAACAGCCCACCAGACCATTGCAGGGCCAACACACACACACACACACACACATATATATATATATATATATATATATATATATATATACTTCAATTCACATAACATGCATGTCTTTGAACTGTAGGAGGAAACCGGAGTACCCAGAGGAAAGCCACGCAAGCTCGGGGGAGAACACGCAAACTCCACAGAGGAACCCCCTTGCCTCACCCCGGGACTCGAACCCAGGACTTTCTGGCTGTGATTCAGACACTATGCCACCAAGCCACGCTAACATTATTCTTTTGATCTGAATATACAGTAAAATTTTTGCAAAATTGGGGGGGGGTTAATGAACCGTTTGAGAGTCGGCTCTTATTGTTAAAATGAACCGACTCAATGAAAGGAGCCAGAATCTCTATCACTATTGAGTGCCTTACAGACAGGCGCGCTCTTTCAGGTCCGTTAGGTTATTGCACTGGATGGGGAGGGTAGTTTCTGGGTGAGTTGCCAGATTGAGTGATTTCCTCCTCAGACTGACCTTGTGATTGTATTTGTGCTCGGTGGATGTGTATAGATTTGATAAACCTACCATATACAGTCACATGGAACAAAGAAAAATATTACTTTTTTTTTTTTTTATTTCAAAATATTTGTACAAGCAAACATTTCACTGCCTTTACTACAGATGTGGTTTCAGATAATATTGAGAAACCTGGTCAGAATCACTAGGAAATTATTTATTATATAAGTACTATTAATAATTTCATAAAAAATGAATGCACAACCTATTACACCAATTTATTTACACTTAAGTGTATAAATCTGATGGAAAGTATGATTTCTACACCAATAGGATATTTGAAAGTGTTTATTTCTACACATGACTTGGGTTTTAAAAAATTAAGCCTGTATTATTAAAAATGAAGATGGTACCATTTTGTTTACATGGTAATAATATAAGTAATACTACAGAGACCGGACATAAGTAAATAGACACCCAAAATTTGAGAATGAATATTTTCTGGTTGAAGAAAAGGCCGCGTCTTGCTGGCCTGTACTTTAAGGCACCTAAATCTTAGAAAACACTAAAGGTGTCCTTTTTAATTCAATGTATTACTTAAATGTACTTTTTTTCCCCTCCCACAACACATTTCAGTGCTGGTGGTGGGGGTTTAGTGGTTAAGGCGATGGGTTACTGATCCGAAGGTCAGCGGTTAAATCCCCACTGTCACCACTGTTGGGCCCTTGAGCAAGGCCCTTAACCCTCAGTTGCTCAGCTGTATAAAATAATCATTGTAAGTCGCTCTGGATAAGAACATCTGCCAAATGCTGTAATTGTAAATTTCCCTTTGTCACTTCAGGTAAGCGTCCCTGCTGGCTATCTGCGGTGGGGGAAAGAAATTTGCACCACAGTCCAGGGTTTCAACTGACAAATTTTCCATCAGCTTTCTCAACTAACTGTCGACATCTGCAGTGTCCATTCGGAGCAGTTTTCCTTACCCTCATATGTGCACCACACACCTCCACCACGTTCAACGTCAGCGAACATCCAGTTCATAAATGTTCTTACGAGACAAGACTTGTGAAATATGCTCAGCTGAAATGGTTTAAGCTCTAAGGACAAATGTTACAAAGAGAATTTCAGAAGGTGCCCATATTCGTATGACCATTCCTGCCTCTGTACATGGAGAGAAAGGGCAGGTTAAACAAAGCAGGGAATATAATCTGACTTTGATTCTCATTGTTCAAGGTCTCCGGTTCTAACAATGTGACAGGAAGTTCACTGTCCAGTGTTTTGTAAACACAGCCATATTTAAGATACACAGTGGATAACTTCTACTTGGCAATAAATCTGGATGATTATTAAGTTTGTGACTTTATAGTTCAGTGAACTGGTGGCTCAGTAGATAAGGATCTGGCTCACTGTATAGAAGCCTGTGGGTTCAAACTCCAGTACCACCAAGTTACCACTGTTGGGCCTTATTCCTTAACTGTTAAGTTGTACAAATGCAAGTTGCTTTGGATAAGGGTGTCCAAAAGCTGTTAATGTAAAAATAGTTTTTTCTTTCGTAACCCTACTGGATGCCGATCCTGGCAGTAATCTTCAATAGGAACTGATGCTACCATACCAAATAATTAGGAAATGAAAAATAAAAACACAAATTACTATTTACTGCCACTGCTTAATCATCTTTTAAATTATTAATATAAAACAAACGAGGTGACCGCACACTTCTAACATGAAGACATGCAAGTTTGTAATTAACTAAAATATAAAAAGCATTAATTATTACACAGCAGTTTGTTACCATCCCAAAGCGAACTATTCCCCTTAAACAATCCACACTAAAGTGTCTCCCCCTCCTCCACTACGGCAATTCACAAGTTTTTATTAGCAACTCTTCATGGTTTCTGCATTCTAATACCATTGAACTACACCTTATAAATTCCCATGGATTAGTTGTTACTATGGAAACCAACACATTAAAATGCACACACACTAGTATAAACCTATGATTCAGAAAATTAAACACCGCCATGAGATTCAGGAATTCAGCAGCACTGATATAAACAATTTTATAATAGCGTCTGATCACATGGGCTCCTGGAGAGCTTTATATAGTTACACTACCATAAGAGGTGCATTCCTGCTGAGATCCTTGACAAAAAACAGGAGGGCTGGAGGTTACCAGAACACTCGGATTAAAAAGGTCTCAACGAATTATTTATACTATACCTTCAAAAAGAGAAATCATGGTGTTTTTTTTCATAGAAATGTATAATCCCCTTTATTTTTAAGAGTACAGGAGTTTAACATATATTCACTTTGTCCATTTTGTACTGTACATACAATGAAAATAGTTGAGCACTTCAGGACTGGACAGTTGCACACATTTATATAAAAAAAAAAAAAAAAAAAAAAAAAAAAAACTACGCGCAGGGGGGAACCGGGACCCCAAGAATTTAGACTATCAGACGGTTTTAAACCTAATGGCCAAGTTTCACACATCTACTAGTGAATCTGAATCTAGTTTCAGTTTTACGATTTCACAGGAGAAACCCATTGTAAAGGTGTAATTTCCTACAAAAGACGGGATGACCTGTCGCATCATTCCACAGCGCGTTTTTCTTTGTTTCCCTTGAGGTAAAACAACTGGCAGACTTTCAGCATGGAAGAGTTCAGCTTCACAAAAGACTGCATTGAAGAAAAAAAGTGGGTCACCAGAGTGGGATAGTTTTCTTGCAGAACCAGTCATGAATACAAAATAGTTAAACACCATGTTTAACATCAACAGACTGCAGTTTCAAGTCTTCTACACACTATCCTAAAACTAAAAACAACCAAATAGGGAACGAATGGCTAAAGCACAAGTGAAGAATCTGCCCGGTTGTCTTGGTTACCACATAAACATGAAGCCATTTCAACTTTTATTTAGCTGAAGTTGGTATTACAAAAATATTCAGACAGCAACAAAATCGTTCTGATATTAAATATGAATAACCAAAACAAAGCTTCGGGATACATACGGTTCATTAATTTCAGTGGAAACCATCAGGTTTTGTAATGAAATGGGGAAGAGAGGGATAATTAGCATTGCAACTGTTCAATTAGTGTGATCTGGAATGTCACTTAGCACTGAAACATGAACCGACCAATCAAATAAGGGCCCTGCACTTCAAAAAACAAAAACACACAAAATCTACCAATGAAGCAAATACTACAATTTTAAAATCAGAAAATTAAGTTAAGCAAATTTACACATTTTAACCATTCCAGCCTTTCCCCCTTTCTGTATTAACAAACATCAAGTAGAACCAAGTCATGGTGTCCTCCAACTCTCATCAGGTGGTTGGTGTGTGTGTTTGGGGTTAATTTAATTTTGTGGTGGAGGGGGTGGTGGGGCAGGTGGCATCCCAAATGGAGGCATTCCAGGAATTCCCATCATGGTAACAAAGTTGGGGTCCATGGGTGGAGGAGGTGGAGGGGGTGCATACATCATGCCTGCTGAGCCTGGAGGTGGGGGAGGGGGAGGAGGCGGGGCACCAGGAGGCAGTGGTGGCTGAACTCCGGGAGGGGGCGGCACCATGGAGGGGTTTCCCATCGGAGGAGGAGGCTGGGCGGCGGAGCTTGTGGCTGGCTGGGGTTGCTGCCATGGGGGCAGGTTACCTGTAGCTGGGGTGGAAGTGGTAATAGTATCTGCAACATAGGCAACAGAAAATTATTTATTGGTGTCAAAAGTAAGTGTTCGAAACAATGGGGTGAAACACATGCAAGCCTCAAATACAGTCTATGGTATGAACTCACTCTGCTGCCAGGGCAGTGGGGCACTGGTTGCCATGCTGCTGGTGGGTGGAGGGGGTGGGGCTTGCTGTTGCCAAGGAGGCAGAGGCCCAGATGGGGGCGGGGGTGGCTGACTGTTTGGTGGAGGTGGAGGAGGTGGCATCATGCCCATAGGTGGAGGCAACAAACCTAAAAAAAAAAAAAAAAAAAAAAAAAAAAAAAAAAAAAAAAAAAACCAAGACAGAATTTTAGTCTTTCCACATAACATGCAATTCAACATCAAGAACTCCAATAATGTACAGACTTTAAATCGAAACTTCTTTGTAACTCACCCATCGGGTGTCCATGAGGAGACGGGCCCTGGCCCATGGGTGGAGGGGGTGGCTGCATCCATGGAGGGGGCATGCCATTAGGGTTGGGGGGCATGGGTGGTCCACCCATGTTGGGCATGGGAGGAGGGAAGTTGTGTGGGCCTCCAGGACCACCATGCATACCATGGAAGTTCCTATTATCGGACGGGCCAGAGTTTATCCAGGGAGGACGGCTCTAACAAAGAGAAGGGAAGGAACAGGAACTGAGTGAAGTACAGGGATGTTTACAGGTGATAACAGAAATGACCAAATCAGACAACATTTTAAATAGGTGAAATAAAAATAGGTGCACCGTCCTGCTGATGAACCTTTACTGTTCTTAAGAGCTCAAATTCACAATTATCCAACATCTCCGATTCCAACAGCACAACAGCCCTGGTCTACTCACTGAAGGTGGCTGGTTGGTAGTGGGTGCAGTTCCTCGGGGACCACTGGGAGGGGGGTTGTTGCTGTGCCCACCACCGGATGAAGGAACTGGAGCCTCTCCCAACTCAGCCATTAGAGACAGATACTCTTTATCCATACGGGCCTTATCCTGAGCTGACTGGGGTGGATCGCCTTGCCTCGGGGTATAAGTACTACAACAGGAATAAATTCTTTACTGAATACACAAAGTTCTCACAACTGGATACGCTAATGCAACATAGTAGATATATAAAATCTTTAAAAGGGAGCAAAGAACAGGTTTGGCCTCTTACCTCGTAAACTTGCAGTCAGAGGCAATATGTCCAGCACCCCCACACTTTGTACAGAGGGTAGTGTTGGTGATGCTACGAGGTTCCGTATTTTGCCACGGCCGCAGAATTCTTAAGGAAACAAGGTTATGATGTTTAAAAAATATAAACATCTAATAAAATAATTATTTCTATTCAGGTGACCAGCTTATCTGTTTGTTTGTTTGTTTATTTATTTATTTTTAGATGCACACACAGCTTTGGAATGGAATTGAGATGCTTATTATGCAGGAATCAACACCCACATTTATAGTATAAACATAGACTGATATTAAAATAGTACATAACTGGGTCACAGACAAGTCTAAATTATAGTTACTTAACACCACCTCTAGATGTCATCATTTAATCATTTTTAAATCCCTCTGTAATACAACATGTTAAGATACACCAGCAAAGACGTTCAAATGTTTACATTTCTGATCAATTTCACCAAGTTAATATTCAAAATACTTTCAGGAACATATAAAAGGGTCTCGTACTCTAGCAGCTCTAAAGTTATTTGCTTAGACATAAAACTGGACATTACACAGTGGATGTTGTAGACTCCACACATTCAAGCAGACAGGACATCATTTTCCATTAATGTGCCCATTGATTCAGAAAACACCAGCACTTCTGACTAGCTTTCAGGCTTAAACACCTTTTGGAAGGTTTGCTTTAAAATCAAATGCTTAAGGTGCTGTGACGGTTTTTAAACTTACAAGTCAGACATCAAATCATTAAAAGTAAGTCAATAAACAGGTCTGCATCTTAATTTGGGAATGTAGTAGTTTTATCAAAAGATGTATTCTGCTAGTAGACCCGTAGGATGGTGTGCATTACACTTAAGGGCTGTTACCTGTTATCATCCTCTCTAAGTGTGCCGTTGAGTCGGGCCAGCTCCCTCAGCTGCATCTTCCTCAGGTCATTCTGGTCCTCTGGAGTTTCAATACCTTGCTTCAGGATATTACGGATCTAAACAGAACCCAAAAAGCACGTTCAGCCATAAACTTTAAATCCAAAACAAGAATATCACCACAGTATGGTGGAACATGAGCAGCAACGAGTCATAACCAACCTGCTCTACTGCTTTCTTGACGTTCTCCATGGTGTTGGCAGTGACCAAGGCATGTAGAGGCTCATCCTCTCCTGGCAGCATCTGTCCGTCCTTACGACCCACTTTGCCCTCCTTAACAGAACCTTTCCCACGGATCATGATCTTAGCACAGCACTCTTTCTCAATGTTCTTCAGCGTGTTACCACTGCGTAACAAGAGGAAGAAAGATGAAGGCAGTCAGTAAAATCGGCATGTATTTCATAAATTGTCAAGAAAACTTTTTTTTTTTTAAACAATTTAGCATATTCATCTAGACCACGTTGAGAACTCCTCAACTTTCAGTTCTAGTGTTGGACAACGTCACATCAGCAGTGTCCAGTGATGTATGGATGACGCATACCGTGGTCCAATGAGAAGTCCAACAAAGTTGATTTCTGGATACTCATCCTGTGGGATCATCACTTTATCACTGACTCTGGTGGCAGGAGGTCTGTGACAAAGACAGACAACCATTCGTATTTATTACTGTCCAATAACAAGACTAACGCAGTCAAAGTCTTGTCTTACTGAGAGATCAAAACCACTTACTTGTAGTCGGCAGGGGGCTTAAACTCCGGGTTCAGCCCAACCATCTCAGTGATGAGTGAATGTCTCTCCTCCTCCAGTTTTTTGCGTGTGCGATACTCGCGCGTGTTCAACCTCTTCCCCTCACTGTTATAGATCGGCTCAGGAGAGGGGGATCTGCAGGGGGAAATCAAGAATACACAGACAAATGTACACACAATTTAAATTTTTTTTGAAAGACGGCAAATAACACTCACTTTCCTAAACCTAACAAAACCCTAATTTATTTTCAGTAGTTTTTAAGGTCACTTTAAAAAGTACACAGGATGCCCCAGAGTAATATCATAGCAGATCACTGTGATGGGGAAAGGACTACCCTGGATGAGAGAAGGGAAATTGTGAGAGCTTTTCAACTAGGGAAGATCAGGAATATGATGCTCTGAATTTTAGAGATGGCAACATCTAAAGCCTGTCTGGGTTACCCAAACATCAAAACAGGTCATCATTTTATCTACAACAGGGGCAAAAAAAAGGAATAAATGTCCACTTTGGACAAATGGGGCAACCAACACAACTCTGTGTCTCTCTGTGGAAACTGAACTATCCCTTGACACTGGAGCAGGCGGTGCTCTGGCGCAGGAAGTCTTTGGATGTGTGTAGCAGACTTCACACTCCTGAGGAGAGCATTCTAGCTTCGGCTCCAATCGTTACCTTACCCTTGGATGCTGCTGAAAACCTGTTATGCTGCGTTATGAAGCTCTGTGCTTGAAAAAGGTTACGAGAGGGGAATTTGGGTTAGAGAAAATGAATTATGATTAGACAGTCAACCTTTGTGAAAGGTCTCAAAAAAAGAGAGACGACGTTAACAGGTTCATGAGAGACAGCGCAAAAAGAAGAGTGAATTAACAAAAAAACCCCAAGATTCAATCTCTCGCTCTTGGCTTGAAAACTCCAACGCTGGCAACCTGAAAGACCCTCAAAGGTTCCCCCCACCGCATAACGGAAGTGGGGGGGGGTATGTGCTCCTAAATCCTGGAGTGAGTGAATCTTCTCAAACAAACCTTGTTTTTGGCCGTGCTGTGGAAATTTTAGATTAGGATCATGCTGGAGAGACTATTGCAGGAAGAGATAGCTGGCGAGCAAAGAGACTCTCACTTGAGCAACATTAAAATTCCAGCTTTAAAATGAGAGGCTTATGCAAACTACGTGCAAGCCGTCACCGTCGTTAGGGTTATGGTTACACCAGAAAGGAAAGTGTTCTCCGAGAGAGGTCTTCCAGGGCAGAAATCTGGCATACTGTGAAAATTCCTTAACACCACAGTGTAATCCCCTTTGTGGAAAATCATTAGTGACCTTCACAGGAGTCAGCAATTCAAAACTAAAGAGGAGAATGTTTAAAATCTGTAAAACTAAACTATGGATTTTAATAGGGGCCATCATAAAAAAAAAAAAAAAAAAAAAGGAGCTTTATCTGAAATACAGAAAAATGAATGTCTTTAAAATATTCAGCTACACATTAAAACCTACGGCTAGGAAAAGGAAAACACACAACTACAGCTGATTTCTATATTATTCACATACCAAGTTCTTCCAGCTATTCTTTAGTGAAGTTACACAACAGATATCTCTACACCTTTATGTAAACAACTGCATTCTGTAAATAGCAATTAAACAACAAGTCAAAGATTACACAGAAAAGGGCATTTTCACAGTCTCTTAGAGCAATCAGTCACAAAGGGGTCAAAAATAAAGGTTTTTAATTTGCTAGTTCTTTTTAAGTTGTAATTTTCTTAAATGTTCAAGGATATAAAAACTCTTTAAAGTTTGACTATAACGTTTTCTTGGAGGTTATGGCCTTTGAAAGTATGCATGTCCAAAACAATAACATTTCTTTAGAAACTATCATGGTTAATAGTACTACGAGTCCCGTTATTCTTGCTTAGACCTCAGCAACCCCATGCACCTGTAAAGACACACAAAACCCACACCTTACACCATCACCAAAAGTAAGAAATAGCAAAAGTAAGAAAAGCAAAGCATTACATTTTGCAACAGAACGCAACTAAGTAAGATTAGTAGATGCATGCATATGCAGGTTTTAGTAGTCCTTAAAATAAATCATAAGCATGCACACGTTCAAGCTGTACATATCACAAACACTGTGAGATGTCCAAATAATGTCCACTCCGACAAATGCTGGTGTATATCAGCAAGCTGTTGCTATTAAGCTATTATGGAGGTTATTATAAAGCAATTTTGCTGTTTTATTTTGCGAGTAATTAAATAATTGCTTGTTCATTCAGTCAATGTACCAATAATTATATATTATACATATATGTGACCCAGTCTGGCAAAATGAGTCACAGTGACCAAAAATTCAAAATTGACTTAGGCGTACCATTCAAAAGAGGAGACTCTAAGCTTTAAAATGATATGGCTAACTCAATTTTGAATTTTTGGTCACTGTGACTCATTTTGCCAGACTGGGTCACATATAATCTGGGTTTCACTTGAAATTCTACTAGAATTAGAAATTATATATATTATTTTTTTTTCTATTTCTATTCTATTAGAAATAGTTTGAAAGTTGAATAACCACCAGTGACTTTTTAATAGCAGAAATAAATCTATAAATTCAGGGAAGGCAACTAAAGGGTTCGGAGTAGACAAACTTTGGCACACTTTCAATGTGGGCTTGTATCCAAATCAGCAGCTTGTATAGTATACAAAATATGTAGCAAATGGATAATTTTTCTGAGCATTTATTGGTAGAAATATCTTTTGTGTTAATTTACTGATGGCATAAACCTAGATTTCGGAGTGGACACTCTTGGACGAACACATTCACATGCTTGCATAATCAATATTTCAGAATCTGGTTCAGATACGTTTTGCTAAAAGTTACATACCTAGATGTGCTTTATAAAAAGTGCATCTGATTGAAAAAAGATACATTTCTTATCACAAGAGAGAGAAAAGTCAGAGTGGACATTTTGGACAGACACTTCCTTGCATGTATTCAGATCTGCCCTGTGCAGAACAAATCGGGGATATTGCCACCAATCCATGACTTAGGTAAACGACACATGCTTATCTAATTCTGAATGGATTTTTCTGAATTTAATGACAAACATCCTCCTTTGAAAATTATTTCAGTTGGAATCCTGAGAACTTTTCAAGTGGGAAACTCAAATTTGTCCAAAATTTAACTTGTGTATATTTTGAAAAGCTGATACTTTTTGTTCATTATTTTTTATTTGAAGGTGCTCCATACTATTGTGTATTAATTCATATATGAAATCTTTCATAATATGTGCAGATTTGTGAACAATAACCCTCATTTTATGCATCCCCAGTGCTCTAGAAGACTGTGAAAAGGCTCAAATATATACACATTATTCGTCTGGTGGGAATAGCCAAAATGTTAGTAAATCTTTTTTCTTTTTTAAACATTTGGTGAAGCACAGTATATTAGACACCCACCACCATCATTAAGTGCTTCAAGACAAGTTCTAAGCTGAAATTCTGTCCATGAAATGCAACACAGTAAACCGTGACATCATCTATAAACAGTATGACTATGATAACACCCTGAAGTTCATTAAAAAAAAACAAAAAAAAAACTACCCTACAGGATTGTAGAAATTTATCGTACTATAGAAATCTTGCGATGGCTGATTATCAATAGTTGGATATTAATAAAATCTGGAAGCGTTATAGTCCCTACTATATGATTTAAAGTAAAGGAAGCACAGAAAATATTCAGATTTCTAAAACTGAAAAACTGAAACGTTTTGAAATGAATTAAAAAACAAAAGCAGATAATGGAGGCTGGCTGGATTAAATAAAAAAGAAAAACTAGAAATTTGATGGGATTTGTATTGAACGCTTGCCAAGTTCCTAGTTCTATATGAAAGACTTTTAAAAACAATGACATGAAGAATTTGGTTCATGTTCAATGGTGAAATGCTTCCTTTACTTTAATAATCGCTTAGCTTCGAGGTAAAATCCACCAAAACATTCCACCATTTTCATATTTGCCCTGTTGACATGTATGACACTGCTTTCCAGTATAGAGAGATAGTACCTTTTTGTTTCCTTATTAAAACAGTAATACGCATGCACTGGTGCAAAAAAAAAAATAAAAATAAAAAAATCTAACAATAAAAAAGTCAATATTCTGTATACTGGAAGGTGTATATCTGATCAAATGACATTTTCTCAGCACGTCATGGGCTGATAAATATGAAAATGATTTTTGGGCAGAATTACCAGTATGAGCCAAGCGTTCATCATGCCTTTGCCTATCCCGATAAAATGGGTTAACTAAAAAGTGGAAAGAGCCAACTACTTGTAATACATATACGCAATGAAAGTGTTGCGGAACGGTGTGATGTCTTTAAAGTACTATGTCAACTTAAAATAAAACAAACAAAAAATGAATAAAACCAGGAGAAGCAAAGACATGATATCCACTGAAAATATGTGGACAATTACAAAATTTAGATGATGCACTATCACGGCTACACTTCTAAAAACAAGGCTGAATTATTTTTGCTTATATGTATACGTGTTGTTTATACACAGAGTTTTCTTTTAGATTTGACGACATAAAAAAAGAGGTAAAGAAGGTGTTACTGTTGTTGGGTTTAAATGGTTATTCCGACCTGTCCTCAGGGTTAACAGGGATTCCCAGGTCTCCTGTACGCAGTTTACGAGTCAGGTCTTCGATCTGCAGTTGGACTGGAAGAAATCAGGTTAGGAAAGAAAAACAAAAAAAAAACAAAACAAAAAAAAAAACAAAAAAAAAAAAAAACAAACAAACAAAAACAAGGACGGAGAAATGTGGTTAGCAGAAAAAAACACCCAGAACAAGAGAGAGCATTTCATTTCTCAGTGGCACAGTCGTAAAAAGAAACATGATTAACACGATACATGATCAAGACTTTCAGTGCTAGAAAACATTCTGAAACCCTTCCTGATATCTGAAAAGAGCAGACATACAGATTTGAACTAAAATCATAACTCCTGTGCTCTTAGGGAGCCTGGAATCAAGGCAACTTTTCTTAGACATGCATCAGAAATAGTATACACATCTTACACACAAATAAAGAAAATTTACATTTTTGGGGAAGGGTTTCAATTTAATTCCACCAAACATTTCAGGAGAAGAAGTTCACTGAGGCAGGCTTCCACTGAATGCCACCGATATCATCATTCACACGTCTTTACTGTCCGGGTTTTACTCAACTTTCCTTTTTTAGCTTCTCACATTTCCTATTTTCTTTTGAAACAAGTGGTGTCACAAAAAGGAAGTCTGCCAGAGTAAAGTGTACTTTCTCTGAAAACTGACAAGTAATTATTCTTAAAGTTTAGGGATCTGTGCTGCAGCACAACACTTAAATTTTACCGACTGCATGCCAGTACTACGAACACTCCAGATTTGAATGGTTACCGAGAAGAAAGCACAGGGAGAAAGTTAGGCTAGGAACGAAGCCTCAGACTGCGTTAACATTGCTGATGTCATTAATGGAATTTGATGATTGACAGAGCACATGTGCTAACCTACAGAGTTCAGGGTTTTGCATACAGCGTGTGCTTGGCGGTTTGCATACGACGAGGAGTATGGGTGCCAAAAATAAAAGTGCACATGTCTACACAGATTCTAGAAATCTTATACAAGAAGGCTTTGGGAACGAAGGGTCACTTTAGTGATGTCTTAGCAAATGTGTAGCACATTAGTATTACACTTTGCACTGCACGCATATAAATATTATCTCACAAACTAAATTTCAGCAAAGTTTATAATATAATTATACACATTACCAAATTGGCCACAGGAGTAATCTGGATTAATAACTGGGCCTTTATGGCTAAAGTGGCCCAGAGTGGTTTGCGCTGCAAAACCCATGCGTTATTACACATCCGGGTGGAATGGGTTGAGCAAATATTTGTGAAGGAACAGAGTATAAAGATTAGCGACATGCGGTTTGGAGTACAACTAAACCACATGCTACCTTAGAGCAAGCACCTGACAGAAATGAAGACACTGAACTTATTACACAGCACAAACACAAACTGGTGGTGAAAAGATGACTGCAATTCATGTTAGCCCTGCTTTGCCTGCTCTGCAGCCAATCAGATTCTGGTTAAAAACATTTTCCATGGTTAACATGAGCAGCAATGATATCCTACAGCCAGACAACTCACAACAAGCAGCAACATCAGAGAGACGGTGGGTACCTTCACAATGTTATAAACGTTTCAATCAGAGAGTGCAGAACACTCTTCACTGTAGTTTGTGATTAGAAACACACAAATGCCAGTGCAATAATAATTCCAGGATGATTTTAAATGACTGTGTATTCATGTTTCGAACATGCTCAGACATTAAAGAACATCATTTGCTGCATCTCACTTGGCTGGCAGACTTTTAGCATACATGTTCATTAATGTCTGACAATCATTTCAACAACCACGTCTTCTCAATGATGTGCAAATTGTTATGAAGCAATGGGCACAAGAACTTTTTGTACTGAAAAGAAATCAACTGGAAAAAAAAAAAAAAGGAGCTGTTGGGATGTATAAAGGAGTAGATACATTGCAGGGTGTCAACCAACAGGACAGATTCATCAATTTCAGACATTCAGAGAAGTATTCAAGTGCCATAATTACCTATATAAGCTCTCTCCTGCTCACGAGAAAGTCCCGCAGGGATGACGGTGGGCATTCCTGGGATAACTGTCTTCTGATCAGGGGTCTCGCTGCTCCAGCGACTCCGTTTCCTCTTCTTCTGGCTCATATCTGTCAGTGAATGTATTGGGAGATCAATGAACAGCACTGTCCCTTAACATGTACACATCAAATGATGAAGAAAGGACTGACAGACTGGGGGTAGACTGCAGCAACAATTCTTAGATTACTATTATTATTATTTTTATATACTGTATTAATCCCGCAAGGGAAATTATCGCCTCTGCATTTAACCAATCGAAAGTGAGCGTGCGCGCTCACACAAACAGTGACACACACACAGAGCAGTGGGCTGCCATACACTGGGACGCCTGGAGAGCAGTTCGGGATGCACGATAATTACTGACTACTCCAGCAGTATCTGTTGTATTATACCTGTATGCAAATAATTCATAAGTAAAATTATATGTGAGTTCTGATAAAAAAAATTTAGTACACTATAAGCTAAAAGTTCATAGCAATAGTTGGGTCTGCAATGAGGGAGAAACTCCTGATCATCATAAAAACAAACCTGGAGTACTGGGACATCCACTTCCACCAACAGTGTATTGCGCAATTACAAGATGGCGGACAGTTAAATGTTCAGAACAATAAAAGAGTAAATAACGCAAAATTAATGCGTGTGATAACCTGGGGGGAAGAAACTGCGTGTACAGACAGCATGATGACCTGAACAGAGCGAAGGATTGATCGATAAGACTACCATCAACACAGACCTCGAACAGCCGAGTAAAGTGAACCGGGAGCTCCAGTGTGGAGCTGCACTGCGGGCTCACAACACACCGGGCTCTCAGCGCGTCCGAACTGTACAATAATACCGCCGAATTGATATTAGGTTTGTTAGATGAAGTTTAAAAACACATGCAAAGTTTTTGATGTTTGAGTCTCGCGCCTTTCAAGATGAACTCCCAGAAGGTTCTGGAGATGGACGCCGCGCGCGCGCGCACCTTCACTACGTTAGCTAAGATTATTAGCAAACATATTACATACACACACCCCACGTTCATGATACTTTACCTCCACATTGAGACTGGGGTCCGACACCGGGTGGGTTTGGAAATGGACCTGCAGCCCCGGGAAATCCTGGGAAAGCGGCACCCGACATCTGCTGAAAGTTTTGGAGCGGGAACGAGGCCGGAGGCCCCGGAGGAGGCATTAAGCCAGCACCGGGCCCCGAGTCGAAGCCCCGCTTCGCGCCGATACTCGGGTGCAGCTTCCCCAGCGGGGTTGCGTTTGCTCCCGTTGCCATTTCCTAATGTATTTATCTTCCGGTGATATCCTCCGTCGAGTTTCTTCTGCTCGAAAGTAGTAGGATTGATATCTTGACGGAAATAAACGACACCGCACTGACTACCATACAACCTTCCTGTGTCACGGTGTGGTTATCTAAGATGGCGGCGTTGAGGAGGACAAAGAACGTCCGGGGGGTCAACCTAGATGCATTCTGATTGGTCGATATAGGTGTCAATTATGACGTTTTCCTATTACATTGGATAAAAATTCCGTTACGTCATGCTGCCTTGTTTTAACTGCTGTAGGTTATATTAACGGGCGACGTGGTGACGTAGTGGTTTACACGTCTGCCTCACAGCGAGAAGGTCCTGGGTCTTTGTGCGTATGTTCTCCTCGTGCTTGCGTGGGTTTCCTCCGTGTACTCCGGTTTCCTCCAATTGTCCAAAGACATGCACATTAGACATGCACTGTTCCAAATTGTCCTCAGGTGTGTGTGTGTTGTCCTGCAAAGTAATGGCAGGCCTCAGCAGTGTTAATGAGGGTGTGAAAGTTTTGCTTGAGGAAACAGTGATCACACACTTTCTCATCTGCTGAACTGCTCAATCCTACTAGCGTTTTGGGGAAGCTATCTCAGCCGACTGTAGGCGAAGGCAGGGTACACCTGGGACTAGAATGCACCTTCATGCCGTGAGGTGACTGTGTTAACTACCACGCCACCACGCCGCCCAGTGATTATACTAATCATGATAAATGTTTATTTATCTTCTTAATGAAAGACAGACACAGGAGCACAGTACTGTTCACGTAACTATGGGGCAGCCATTGGGCATTTTACACCTGAGCCTAGTGGCTCAACAGAGCCGGTGCTTATACCCGGTTTCTGTAGCGTGAAGAGACTAGGAGTTCAACTCCTCCTGGATGGGATGCTAGTCCATCGCCGGTTACCTTCCCAGTATTTTTACTGGTACCCATTTATACTGCTGGGTGGAGAGAGGCACACTTGTGCTTAAGACCTTGCCCAGGGGTCTTAGCACGGTGGGGGTCCAACGGGGGTTCGAATCCATGATCTCTCAATCGTGAGCCCAGCACCATTTCATTCATTTTCTGAACCGCTTACTCCTAATTAAGGTCGCGGGGAGGCTGACACCCATCTCAGCCGACGCTGGGTGAGGGCAGGGTACACCCTGGACGTCTTGCCAGGCCATCGCAGGGCAGAAACACGCTGACGGCTATGCAGCCTACTTTTGACAAAAATCAGCAATGGTTCTTTTA
>JAQMYF010000010.1:16150083-16164271 GCA_030014195.1 Neosilurus mollespiculum | reverse complement strand
AGAAACACGCTGACGGCTATGCAGCCTACTCTTGACGAAAATCAGCAATGGTTCTTTTACATGCCTCTCACCATAGAAAGTGAGAGACTTGGCCGGCATTTGATAACCCAGTTAGCTGCACTGGGGGGACAGCAGTGAGAACCCGTTGATAGTGGGGCTTGGACCCCTGACCTTGGGATCAGTAATCCAGCACCTTACCACCAGGCCACCACTGCCCCTTCAGTTATTATTATTTTGTTTAATTTTTCAAATGTGTTGAGACCAGGACTGTTTACTTGCTTTGAGCGAATTTGAACATCATTGAGTTGATCTACCTGCCTTTCCTGAAGAAATGATTTACACTCTTTGATTCGTGGAAACAAGATGCATCATTTGCTCTCCCCATGCTTATGTGGGTTCCCTCTGGGTACTCCAGTTTCCTAAAGGTACTTGGGCTTGTATTTGTTTTGGAATTACAAATTGATTCCATTTTTTTTACACTATTAGTCTCCATGGAATCAGTGGTTTGTTTAGAAGGGGAAAAAGCCAGGGTGAAGACCCCTTAGTTTGGTGAATCCATAATTCCAAATTCCAAAGGATTTCTACTGGACTGTCCGAGGGTGTACTCTGCTAAGATGGGCGCCGGCCTCTCCGCGACCCTAAAGAGGATTAGGCAGTTCCAAAAATGAATGAATGAATGAATTTGCACTGGATCTCTGTCAATAATTCCAACTTCAAGCTTTATCAAGATTTATATTATTACACTGATTTAAAAAGTGGAGGTTATTCTAACAGCAAAGGGGGACCTAACCTGGAATAGGATGTTTAAAAAGCACATACAAGTTTTATGGTCAGGTGTCCACAATCTTTTGACCTTAAAGTTTGCATTATCAGTTCTATCAGTTCTGATAAGTTAGTGGATGCTCCGCATAAACAGGTTTAAAAAAAAGAAAAAGTGCAACCTTATGGATTGCCTCCAGGGTCTTATCTTCTAAAAGGCTGTAGTTAAAATTATAACCGTTCTAAAAGTCTTCAGAACAGAAAGCTTTGTAGGTTTTCAGTAAAGTTGAAGAGCTGGATTTTTCTTTCTTTTTTTTTTTCTTATTGAAAAAGCGAAAAAAGAGACAGTAAGGAAGTTTATAGCTGTGGACACACCATTAAACATAACTATACTAAAACAAAAAGTGCAATTATATCAATTAAATAATAAAAATAGTAATTGTGGGTAATAAACTCATGTTGTACTGGAGGAATAAAACCTGTTTTAGACATTCTGTTATTGGAAAATAATTACCTTTGGGGTGTTACCCCAGTAACCCTGTAACTCAGCACACTGAATCAACAACACACCCAGTCATGTTTTATCCCTGAAAGTATTGAAACAAGCATTCTTACTCACTCTTTTGCTGAACCACTTAATCCTACTCAGGTCATGGGGAGGCTGGAGCCCATCTCAGCCAACACTGGGCAAAGGCGGGGGTACACCCTGAACAGCTTGCCAGATCATCACAGGACCAACAAACACACACAGCCATTCACACTCACATCCACACCTAGGGGCAATTTGGAGCAGCCAATTAGTCTAATGTGCATGTCTTAGGACTTCGGGAGGAAACCGGAGTACCCAGAGGAAACCCATACAAGCACAGGGAGAACATGCAAACTCCACATAGAGACACCCAGGCCAGGGACTCGAACCCAGGACCTTTTGTAACAAGCAGTTTTTATTTAATTTTAGTAAGGAATAAAATATACTGGGGGATGCTGTCCTGATGAGCAACCTCAACTGAATAATTGTTTTAATATA
This sequence comes from Neosilurus mollespiculum, assembly GCA_030014195.1. Taxonomy (NCBI): domain Eukaryota; kingdom Metazoa; phylum Chordata; class Actinopteri; order Siluriformes; family Plotosidae; genus Neosilurus; species Neosilurus mollespiculum. The sequence continues at coordinate 16,162,485 of JAQMYF010000010.1, read as the reverse complement.
CTACACAGTAACATAAAAGGTAGATTAAATCAAGATTTTTATACTTTATTAACTATTTTATCTATGAAGAGGCAGGTCACGTGTGGTTATTCAAGCCTCTGAGCCACTCATACACAGCTCCTTTTCAGGGCACTGTAATTGTACTCATACACACACAGGTTTGCACTTGTCTCCCAAAAGAAGAGACCATGTAATGCTCCCTCTCTCCTTTTATCCTTCCCACTGGAACAAACACATGTTAAATGATTCACACATTAACAGGTGTTTCCAATTTCCATTCCTTTACCTGGACACACCCCCATTCACAACCCCACTTGGCCACACCCCCAAAAATATATATATACACACATACACACATATATATATATATATATACACACACATACACACATATACACACACACACAGTCATACAGGAAAATCACCTCAGGATTTTATATATACATTAATATATATATCCACAATGGCCTGGCAAGCTGTCCAGGGTGTACCCTGCCCTCGCCCAGCGTTGGCTGAGATAGGAATGAATGAACACACACACACACACACACACACACACACATATATATATATATATATATATATACATACACATATACACACACACATACACGTTGGGGGATGTAGGGGCGTGGCCAGGCAGGGGTTGTAAACAAGGACATGGCACACACACACACACACACACACGTGCCACGCCCCTACATACTCCAATATACTTTGGTGAAACAAGAAAAACAAACCAAAATCCGATTTTTATGGTTTATTTTTTCATTTTAAATTGTGATTATGCTGACACCTGCTCCAAGTGACCATGACAAACCACAAGTGTCCGAGATTTTTATTCAAGCATTATCCACTCAGGCTAATGTCCATGCACCCGGAGATAGCAGACCAATCAGAGCCTGTGTAGCATATAGTACCACGTCACATACTTAAAATAAGTTGACAGGTTAAGACAGTTTTTATTCAATGGTAATGATTAACAAACTAAAAATGTGAAAGATTTTTTAACACAAACATAAACAGAAGACAAGGACACAAATATGCACATAGTGCTTTTATTAAGGAATACGATGCAATACAATTATATTACAAGGATAAATCCTATCATCACTTCAACTGCTACTATTACTACTACTGCTGCCTATATGACCTCTCCAGTGGGCTCACTGTTTTACACCAGAAATGGGTTCACTTAGTTAAATCACTATCACAGCTCACTCTGTGGTGCAATTTCATTGAAAATATATACATATATAGAATATATACAAATATAAAATAATAAAAAATAATATTTTCTAAATAAAGTAGTCTATACAGTTACCATAGTCAACCAGCATGCTGAATTTACGTATCAATGTGTATGAACTGACATACATCTGGCGTTCCTGAAGCTTATTTATAGTGAAAACTTCAAAGTTCAGAACCATGAGTATTAAAAATCATCACTGCATTAATCTGAGCAAGTACCCAAACTGATTTTTGTATGGTGTGGATTCAGAGTCATAAGGAAATATTCAGATAATCAGTCCTAACACAGAAACAAATCAAAGAAAACATTCACCTGCTTTTCAATCAGACTTTTCAGGTATTCTAAGTGGATATTTAATGGTTTGGCTCAACATCTGTTATAAACCTGGTTTCAGCTTTTTTTTTTTTTGTTTTTGTTTTTTTTTTTGAAATCATATATGCTACACATTTATTCACTTCAATTTTGATTCAAGGTTTTTTACCATTAGATGCAAGTAAATTAGTCTGTATCTACATAAAAAACAAAAAAAAAAAAACCTACCTCCCTAACAGAATCTAAAAGTTTACAGAACTATAAATGAGTAATCATTAGGTCTACTCAAGTAGGATTCATTATGAATTTAGGTATTGTGTTATCTCCTTGGAAGATTAAAAAAAAAAGCCAACCAACTAAAACCAGGCTGAAAATATTAGTGAAACGATACCCTGCTAACATCTACCTACAAGAAATACTGAACAAATTATATGACTACTAGAATAAAGCATCTAATCTGCTCCACCACACTCAAGCACCATAGTATTCACTTTAAGATTAAACGTGATGACTAAATGACTGTCTGTGGAGGCATGAGTGAAGAATACCTGCAAAAAACAAGAGTCATCACAACACAACCAGATAAATCATTAGAGCACTTGAAGAATTTCCTTCTAGGATCATGACTTCACTGTGTGAGTAAGCTTAAACAATAATAATAAAAAAAACAACATGTCCACAGAATATTTCACATGATAGCATGATTACTACTCAATACAGAATGCTACACACGCATCCAGAAACATAACTAGCTTTATTAACATACACTGTACTGTAATAGTCTGTGATGTGCACACGTAGGAATCGCGTACAGATGTTCGCTTAATACGCATAGCGTGCCCGGTCGGCATAAGGATCCTGCGGCATGTCAAACGCAGAGCTCCTAGGAAGCGAAGAGACGGGGGCGACATGCGCGCGATCATACGTGTATCCTTCCACCTCGAGAGGGAGCCTTCGAATCGGGCTCCTATCACGGCCGTAGTACGAAGAACCCGGAGCCTGAGGAGGAGCGAGGGGGTTTCGGTCATAGAGGTCAAGGCTAGACGAGGGCATGCGCTCGGTGCCTATGGCTGAGGACGCAGGGGGAGGAGGAGGAGGGCCGGGAAGCGGGACAGCTTGTCTGTCATCAAAATAACTGCCTCCATAGGGACGCGCACGATACTTTTCGTAGTAGTCCACCACCCCGTACGGATCCCGTTCATCATAGGACACTCGCCGCGCAGGGAACCCGGGCACCGCACCGCCGTAGCTGACACCGCTGCTGTATGCTGCCTCACTGCCGTACGTCGCGCCCATGCCGTATCCCGCCGCGACACCGAAACTCATCGCACCGTTATAGCCCGTGCCCGTGCTTGTGCTTGTACCCATGCCCATGCCCTGGCCATACCCAGGACTCCCATAACCAGCACCACCAGAGAAGCCTTGTACAGGCCCATAGTTGCTGCCAAAGCTCGATTCGCCATTGAAGCCCTGTTGGAAACCGCGACCACCACCGCCACCATTCGCACCGAACCGAGGAGCGCCATATCCCTCTGAGCCCTGGCCCTCACGGTAGGAGCCGTTCTGGTCCAGCGGGCATTCTTTGGACCAGTGGCCTTCCTGCCCGCACCGATAACAACCCGTTCTCTCTCCCATTCCCGGTGCTGTACGCAGGCGGCTAGTCGAAAGCTTCACGCTCATCAGTTTGCCTTAGGGGGGAAAAAAAAAAAAAAAAAAGACGGAAGACAATTTCCACGATGCTTCATAACAAATCCTATCCAAAATATATGGATTGTATAAATTAGGACTAGCCTAGGTTAAGGTCTGAACATCTGAAAAGTGGCTATGAAATTTCTGAGGGCCCTTTAAAATTATTTCAGTAAAGGTGCCTAAAAATGCATCAGTATACACATGTGAACTAAGCTCAAGATCTTAGGGAGCATGCAACTACAGAAAACATTCCCTTTCCAGGTGAATAAGAGGACAGAGGGGTCAGTATCTTTAGTCTTATAAGCAATTAAATTGGGAGTTAACCAGATTTCAATAATCATATGGCCTCTTATAATGTGTATGCACTTACCCACCTGTGTCACACTATAAATGGTAGAGAAACATTAAAGTAACACTTCAAATTTTGAATAATGCCTCTCGATGGACAGACAGAAACTCTAGTTGTATATTCTGGTTCACCTTGAAACGCAGTGTTGTCTAGTCCACGGATGGCCTCCATGGCATCCTCCACTCGCTCCATGTGGACGAAGGCATAATCCTTGACAATATCACACTCAACTACAGGCCCAAACTCCTCAAACTTGGCCCGCAGCTCCTGGTTGGTACAACTACTACTGATGTTGCCTACATGAAGCTTGGTGGAGGCTTTTGGTTTCCCCCGGCTCATCTCCACGTTCATGGCCAGGCCGTTGAGCATATAATGGTGAAGGTTGTTGATGGCTTCCTCTGCTTCGGCTTTGTTTTCCATGTGGACGAAGCCGAAGTTCTTCACGATGTCACACTCGGATATTTTACCATACTGGGAGAACAATGAGCGAAGCTCGTCTGTAGTTGTGTTGGGTGAAAGGTTTCCTACAAAGATTTTGACCATTCTGATGCGTGGGTGTCACAGATGGGGCCTGAATGGTGACAAAAAGCACAGAGTGAACAAACACCAACAGGTAAGTATTTCCAATACATTCCCATCATTAAAAAGGGTGCTTGGAAGACAAGACAAAACAAAACAAACCCACCCTTCAGGTGGCCATCAACACCACAAGTGTTAATCATAGCATTAAATTTATAAATTTATAATAAAGTTCACATAAATAAGCAACGAATGTCCAAAATAATATAAATGTTATATAAGTTATGCACTGCCTAAAATCGAGTTCCTGATAGATATCAGTACCCAGTTTGGTGTTAGAAGAGTAGCGCGGCTCCGTTAAGGGCTGACTCAACCTCAGCCCTGGAGGAAATAAGTAAATAAATCTCCCCTGTGTCCTACGGTCTGGATCAAAGCAATGTAAAGGTTAACACTGAGTTTTTTTCCCCACTACCTTTCACTTACTGATTTCCACATTCATCTGTAACACCCATCTTCTCCGTTTAATTATCTGTTAAACAAGTTCATGTTCCGCGCGTCACAGTGGCGCATGTCCACATCACAGCAAGAATGTCCTGGGTTTGGTCCCTTTGTGGAGTTTGCATGTTTTCCCTGTGCTTGCTTGCGTGGGTTGCCTCCGGGTACTCCGGTTTCCTCCCACAGTCCACAGACATGCACGTCAGGCTAGTTGTGGACGTGAGCGTGAATGGTTGTCTGTGTTGCCCTGCAATGGTCTGGCGAGATGTTCACGACGTACCACGCCTACGTCCGAGGTCGGCTAAGATAGGCACCAGCCTCCCTGTGACTGTAGCAGCAGGATTAAACGGTTCGGTAAACGATCGGGACAACATGATGGATGAAAATGGGATTTTTTTTTTTTTTTTTTTGAATCTTGTTGAACTGAACAGTTTTCAAAGATGCATTTGAGGCACAGAGTGACTTTATACATTGATCATTTATGCAGCTGAGGGTGAAGGGACTTGCTCAAGGCCCAACAGAAGTAGCTTGGTAGAGACTGGGGCTTGAACCCAAAGCCACCGAGCCACTTGAACCTAATTCATATCTGTTAGCCTTCATAAACCAGCTTTATGAGAAAATTCATCATGGCATAAAATATTATTAGACATTAAGTTGCATAATTTTGTCAGTGAATGTCCCAAATAATACTACAGGAGTTATGCACTGCCTAAAATCGAGTGGGGCTTGAACCCACAGCCACGAGCCTTAGCCACTGGAAGCTAATTCATGTCTGTTAGCCTTCATAATCCAGCTTTACATGATACAAACGCCCATGTTTTGCTTGATAACCCCAGTGGTGCTGTTTTCTTTAACCCACCATGCCACAGCCCCTTTAATGAGGGGTGAATAAAGTGCATGAGGCGGTTGGGGATGTTTTCTGTTGGAGAACAATAGCTAGCTGTTGGAGCTTTAGCTTAGCACCGCCAGATCCCTAAACCCACCCAAACAAAACCCTGCTGTACTGCAGTCTAAACATCAGAAATACAAACAGTTATCCGGATTATCATCCAAAATCTTCTACTCACCACAAACACAACCTACAGCTTACAGGGTACAACCAGAGGAGCCTCTGAAATCAACGCGCTAGCAAGAGGCTAATACCGCCGAGCCCCAAATCAGTGCCGGAGCAAACCTCCAGTGTTTATTATAATAGCCAGTGACCACGTGACCAGCACGTGATCAGCCCTGCAGTCGGTTCTGATCTGTAAGCGTTAGTGGTGGAGATCCAGTACCTCTGCTGTGGCTCTGATCACAAATCTCCGTCTGTGTTGAAATGGCGAGGACAGAAGCAACACACACACACACACACACACACACACACACACACACTGCAGTAGAGCAGGGGCTCACAAACTTTTTTTTTAACCAAGGGATCTCCAACAGCCCATCCATCCCTCCATCCATCCCTCCTTACACTCACTTTTCACTCATTTGTCAAAATGCGAGGCCGAAGCCTATCTCGTCCAGGTACACATGAACAACTTGCCGGACCATCACAGGGCCAACACACATACAACCATCCACACTCGTATCTATAAACAAATTCGTAACAGCCAATTAGCCCACTGTGTATCTTTGGACTGTGGGAGTTAACCAGCGTACACGGAGGAAACCCATGCAAGCACGTAGAGAACACGCGAACTCTACACCGAAGATGCCCGAGCCCGGGACCCGAACCCAGGTCCTTCTTGCCGTGAGGATGGAGAGTCCATTAATCCAGATAAACACTCATTCTGCCAAACCAATGGGCAACTCGAAACAGCCAGTCAGCCTAATAAGCATGTCGTTGGACTGTAGGAGGAAACCGGCGTACGGGGAGGACCCTGGATAAGCATTGGGAGAACAGGCAAACGCGCCACAAAAACGCCAGGGATTTGAACCCGGGACCTTCTTGGTGTGCAGACGTGCTCCATCACTACACCATCGTGCCACCCTGACATTTTCGCAGAGTTGGGATACACCCTGACCCAGCTGTTCCTAATTGCTCCTAGGTTTGGATGTGAGTGTGAATGGTTGTATGTATGAGTTGGCTTGATATACAGAAAAACTTTAACTTTTCTGGTTAAGTATATAGCCAAAAGTTTGTGGACACCTGAGCATCACACTTACTGTATATGTAGATCTTCCCCATGCTGTTGCTGTAAGTTAAAAGCCCCCAGTTGTACAAGATGTCTCTTGGAGATGTGGTGGTACGCTTTCCCTTAAAGACGTAGTTTATGAGTGGAAAGATACAGGTATTCAGCACAGACCCTGACCTCAACCTCAACAAACATGTTTGGGATGAACTCTTGACTACACACCAGACCTCCTACCCTGCTCTTACTCATACCTACAAACCCTCGGCCAGATTTTCTAATCAAGGTTGGGCGTGAAGTCATTCTTTTTTTCTCTTGAAATGTCCAACAGGCCAGTATGTGGATTGCTATTAAACTTACCAATTCAAATAATCCTAACTTTTCACAAAGGACGTTGGAATGTTAGGAATCAATAGACATACCCACAATAACATGAGGACAGTAATGGAGACCACAGAGCACTTCTGCATATCACACCTGCATACGTACATCTGGGTGGGTATCAGACAGCACGTACACATTTGCTTTTGTCTCGTTTATATATTTACAAAGTCATTTCACCGCTTGGGCAACAACAAAGCCCCAGAAAAAATACAGTAACCATCCAGTAACCTATCTGCAACATTGGTGGATGAGTTAAGCAGCCTGGTGTAGCAGCTCAATTAAATGCTCTTCATATTAAAGGCCTGATGTCATTTGGTCGATTCTTTGGCGACTACCCATGATATTTTGAGCTGGCGGGTGTCTCAGACCACCCACAACTGTGTATGTGACGTCCTAAATGACTCAAATAAAATAACGCTCAGATGAAAATCTCTGATGGTCGCAGTATCAGACTGTCAGCAATATATTCGCGGATAGTTGGCGATAGTCACCTAAACGTCACGTTATCGCTCGAATGAGATCAGGGCTTAAATAAAAATTAAAAACACTTTATGCGTGAGTAACCAGGGGGGTTACTTATTCTTTCGTATTCATTCCAGAGGGCAGGCTCATGTTTAGTTTCCAACAATAAAAGAACAAACTGCGTGTTTTGTTTTCACCATAACATTTTGGTTTATTAAAAAGAAAAAAAAGAAAAAAAAAAGAGATATAAAACACATGACTTCTTGAGGGAAATCAAATTTATAAACATCACAGATCTCACCAAGGCACCCGTGCAGAAATTACACACACCAGCAATTTTATGGGTGACCCGAGCGACAGTAGGCCATCCCAGTTCTTTGTTTACTCGATCTTCCTTCACCTTTATAGAACAACAGTCCTGTATCAAGTTTTACTGCCACGAGGAACACTCTGCACAAGTACCACTTCATCCGATAATCCAGCACTGGCTTGCAACAACACATTCTCTTACTAAATATCCTTTAGTCAACAGTCTGCACAGAACAGACCATCCTTAAAGCAAGTGGACATGTGGAGATGAAAGCATTACCAATTCCAATACGCCATGGATGTACTCTACTGTTATATCAACACACTCTAACTCACTCCCGATTTTAACACCGAAGGGTGGGGGTGGAGGGTGGAGTCCAGAATCTTCCGGCGATTTAATCTCCTCACCTGATTTGCCACCGACGTTTCCGCTCCCTATTCACGGGTACATTAAGAGATGAACAAGCCTGAAAGAGGTGAAAAGTCCGTGACCATCAAAAAACATACGAGGAATGTTTGGTTTGGGTTTCGTTTTATGAATAAAGCTTGAAGTAACAAAGAGGGACCGCAAGAACTGAAAAAGATTGTCGTCACATGACTTGCTAAATGAAACTAAATATGAAACTAGATTCTGAATCTGGCTGAATTTGAAAACCCAAACAAAATCACACACAAATGGTAGAACATATCAGGTCAGAAGCAAACAGGAAGCTTCTCGGTATGTGTGGGAGAAAAAAAATTAAAATAGTGTAGCGATCTGGGGGAAAAAAAAAGGGGGGGGTGCAATAAACATATTTAAAGACGTGAACAGAACTGCAGAAGACACAGCTCTAATAAGCCTAATAAAATAAAACATTCATAAGCTGAAAGCGACACTAAATGATAAGGGATGCACGTCTTTGTCCTGCTTCCTTTAAATCCAATTACACCTCCAGACACATTTCTGTTGACCGGAGGAAGGCGGAGGGAATGATCTCTAAAAGTAAGTCCGGTTGTTTTCAAAGCACCTGGAGAAACAAAACAAACGTATGAGACATTTCAGAAACCATCATTCAGACTTAGCTACAAAACCCGAGAGAAATGTTTTTCCCTTTACGCAATCAAACACTTGACGTGCTACATAATTAAAATCTTTGCACAAAAAAACAAAACAAAAAAGTAATTGAAAACAAATGTGCATCGCAATACATCCTTGCGATCAGAACAAAACCCCGCTGAGTCACGTCTCCCATTCGCTCACCTTGACATGCGCGCGGCTTAGTAATCATACCGAGCCCGGTCGGTGGCGGTGTCCCTTGCCCGCGACACGCTGTACGAGCTGCTCCTCGAAACCGGGGAGAGACGCGAGCGCTCATACGAGTAGCCCTCAGAGCCGGCGCCGACTCTTCGGATCGGGCTACGGTCCCGCGAGTAGTACGCAGAGGCCGCGGAGGACGGTGGCGGTAGGGCGCGTCGGTCGTACGGGTCAAGGCCGGTAGGAGCCAGCCGCATCCTTGAAAGAGAGGAAGAAGACAGAGGGGGAGGAGGGGGGATGGAGAGACGTCTATCTTCAGGAAAGCTAGCACCAAAAGGCTGAGCCCGATACTTCTCATAGTAATCAATGCTGCTGCTGCTGTAGCGGTCACGGTCGTACGGGGAGGACCTCTCGGGGTAGGCACCCGCTGGTTTGCTGAGGTACCGTGGTTCCACGGCATATTCTCGTGAAATCCCATAGCTGGGGGTCAACGTGGGGACAGGAGGCAGGGACGCTGGATAGCTCCGGGTGGGGAATGGTGCAGGGCCTCCGGCGCCATAAGCAGGACCTGCTCTAGGGAAACCCCTGGCACCACGCATTCCCCCCATGTAACCGCCGCCAAAGCTACCGTTTTGACCGCGCCTGCAGTCTTTGGACCAGTGACCGGGTTCTCCGCAGACGTAACAGCCGGTTATGTCTCCCATGCCAGGTACGGTGCGGAGGCGACTCGTGGACACCTGTACGGTTATCACCTTGCCTTATGAGAGGAAGAGAAGACACGCAGGACATTGTAAGATAGACTTTCGCTTCTAGCCAAGAGCATGAACAAAACCCAAAAGGCATTCACTCACTGAGGGTAATCACTAGAACTAGCTGTGCACATTTACTCACGCACACATGGGTCACATGAACTCTAAGACACTAGATCTCTATCATTAGTCAGAAGGTGGAATAAACAGTGCAATCCGGTTAAAGACTACTGCTCCTTCCTTCTTAGTTAGTTAGATGGAACAACTGTGCACTTAAATGTACTTATTCGGCTAGAATTGTTAAGCAAGAGACTCTCTAAACTCTGAATAGCACTGGCTTTCTTCGCTTTCTGTGAGAGATCACCTTTAAAGGTCGCGTTGTTCATCACATTCATGGCCTCCATCGCATCTTCCCTTCGCTCCATGTGCACGAAGGCATACTCCTTCACAATGTCGCACTCAGCCACTGGGCCGAACTCCTCGAACTTCTCGCGCAGCTCCTGATTCGTGCAGCAACTGCTAATGTTGCCCACGTGCAGCTTGGTGGTCCCTTTGGGCTTGCCCCGGCTCATCTCCACGTTGATGGCCTGTCCGTTCAGTTCGTGGTGGTGAAGCTTACGGACGGCCTCCTCGGCTTCCTTTTGGGAATCCATGTGCACAAAGCCAAAGTTTCTCAGCACGTCGCACTCCGCAACTTTGCCGTATTCCGAGAAAAGACTGCGCAGGTCCTCTTTGGTCGCACTCGAGGAAAGGTTGCCGACAAAGATCTTAACCATCTTTACTGCCGATTTATTGTTCCTGGGTAGAAAGTATAGTTGCGAGATTCACGTTACACAAGTTTCGTGGAGCGACATGCTAGATGTTCAGCTAGATTGTTTGTAACAGTTCACTGTAACGCGACGCCGCCGCTCGGAGATCCAAACACGCTTAACCCCTTCCCCGGGAAAGAAAACACCACGATGGACGGTTTTAACACGCGGTGAACGCAAAAATAAACCCTCAACCAACTACCCGGAGCGGTTAAAAACCACCACAGCGCCGAACTATAACGAAAACAACATGAAGCTAAGCTAGCGGCATCGCCGACGCCATTTTGTTTCTGGTCGCCTCGGCTTTCAACGTCAAACGTTTACCCGCAATTCAGACGTCTGGTATTCTTTTCTGACCCGAATTCTAGTTTGTTGGAGGAATTTGTATCTCGGAAGAGTTTGTGTTGACAACGCGACCGTCTGTAATTAACCGACTGCCGTCAGGTCGCTAGGAAACCAGTGGAAACTTAACCGAGGCTCCGTTCAGAACATCCTGTGATATCATTAAACATTAGACGAGAAGTTTCTTGTTCCGGTCCGGTGCTTTTCTTTCTTTCTTTCCCGTAAACTATTTAACACACAGCGACAGGGACAAACCCGCGGAATGATACGAGGCCGTGAAGGCTAGCAGTAGCTGGCTAACCGAGTTAGCTTCCCGTGAGCCATGGCGGAACCAGGAAGCGAAAATATCAACAAAACAAAAGGAAGCGACAGCAGACGTGTGGATATAATTGTACAACCTAGAATTAGAATGCAGTGACTGCACTTCCTAAGATAATCATTCGATCCAAACATCCACCTCTTACCGTAGAGACCACGAAGAAACCAACCGCCGAATGAATAAATCACGAAATGGCGTCGCAGGAAGCTGTAAGAGCACTTCCGGTACACAGCGCGGACCAAACCCCGCTGTCATCCGTGTAACCAAATTACACACACACACACGTCCAGGGTTTCATATTATAGTCAACTACTGTGTTCCACTGCACCCCAAATATTGAGGATCTTATGAATGAACTGGAGTTTTAATTATCTTCTGTATGGATCAACTTTACTGAGTAAAATTATGTGCAAAATTTCACTTGGCCATGAATTTTTACTAAACCACGAAAACGCCTTATTTTTTCTTAATAAAATAAATGTAAACAGCTTTATTTTCATTAGTAGTGTTCAATGTTGGGTGTGGAGGGAAAAAAACAAACAAAAAAAAACCACAGTACAACTTTTCAAAGTCATTGTTTTTATTGTAAAATTTCATAGATGGAAGCTCGTCTGAAAGATATTCAATATATAATCCGCATGCATTTCATTTAATAAATAGCTTAAACAGAAACATGTACAAATGCTCAGATCCCCACACATACTACATAAATAAGATCTGCCTACCCCATACAGAGCACAACCCAGAACACTCCCACCTTACAGCAGACGGATGTTCAGCCATGAAGTGTTACCTGTTCAGCCAGCTTTTCCAGTCTGGACACATGTAACAGCATTGCACTTATAATGCTCAGGTTTCTAAATCCATTACAATACACCTTCAGTTTCTATTTCTTTCTGTATGGGGCATAAAAACAACAAACTCACCCCCCCCAAAAACAGGCTTTTTGGGAAAACTTGCTGCAGCCCTTATGTTCTTGAGAGCTCCTGTTACAGAACCACCCAGCCTTAACAACCACCCCCCCGCCCCCAAACACACACTGTCTTGCAATTTCAAGATTA
>JAQMYF010000010.1:16129683-16149983 GCA_030014195.1 Neosilurus mollespiculum | reverse complement strand
TATAAATAAAAACAAAATCCAGTGATTTGCAAGATTAATAACACCACAATCAACTTACCTGAGTTGGTGTCAAGACAAAATTCAAGCCTTTTAATTATGTGAAGGGCTGAGTGCATTGTAAAATGCTTAGACTTTGTCAATGAGCAAGTTAACCACAGGATTACAGCATTCAGAAGGGAACGTTAGATACAGCTGTTAGGCATGAAGAAACAGGTGGTTTAGCGTTAGAGGGGATACGAGGGGCACAACCTAGTTGCGATCATTAACAAGGTGTCAAATGACACTTATATTTTCACTGAAATATGCCAATTTCCCCCCAAAGAGACAGCTGGCAGGATTCCACGCACGTTCATGTGACGCATTTATCTGTCAAACTAACACACTGGTCTCTTTAAATGAGCTTTTAAAAAGGGAAGACAAATAAAACAAAGCGACGCATTAGTGTCAGATTTTTTATTTAAAAAAGAAACGATGCCTAAAAGATTACATCATCGTATTAGAGGGGATGCCATTCTCTCTAATTTTTCATTCTAAAAGGAAAAGAAAAATAACCTTAACTGAACAGTAGTCGCAATTATTGCTGATCTATGTTTAGATCGCAAGGAGCACGTGTGTACCCATTAATTCTAAAGATGTGGCACTCGTTCAAACGTTGTTACAAGGTTGGACAAACAAAAACAAAGCAAAGAGGGAAGGGTATCAAATAAAACGTGTTTTTTTTATCTCACAGAAAAAATATAAATCACAATATACACAAGTTTGAACAAATAACAGCTTTAAGAGTTATCGGCTTGACAAGATCTAAAATTATCTTGTCTGATGCTTTCAGTCCAATAACCTACTGAACTCTACACAGTAAAAAACAAGCCGAACAAAATGAGCAAATGATTACACTTAAGCAAAAAGACGAAATTGGGCCGGGTAAAATCATTTAAGTTTAAAGCGTGAAGTCTGCACTAGAACTCTTCTGATAACCGAGGCGCAGGCAAACGAAACGCGCTCCGTCAGACGTGGGGCGAATCGCGTCATGTGCACCTGGAGACAACGACGACGATCTTGTCGAATAAATTACACCTGAAAAGAGAGCAAACCACATGAGTCAAGTGCCTATGAGAACCATTTATGATACTGCACTGATCAAGTCCATTGTGTTCATAATTATATACACAACACACAGTATTGTCTCTTCGCAAAGTTAGTTTACATTTGCGCATCTTAGCTAGACCACATGGTCATTTCACTTTAGCCTTAGAACCCATCACATTAGCTGATACAGCTGTATATTATGCATTCCGCTCACGTCACGCATCAATCAACAGCACGCAACGCAAGTTTAAGTGAAAGACTGGCTCTTGTTTTAAGAAAACACTAAGCCACGTTAGGCCTCACCTTGGGTACACAAGTGCTGAGATTCACTTTAGTATGAATAGCGCGCAGGTGGTGGCGGAGGCACCCTTTCACCGTAGGGGTCCCTGGAACGAGGCGCATTGTACATTGGGTTCCTAGACGCGGAAAGAGGGGAGAGACGGGAGCGCTCATATGAATAGCCATTTCCAGCAGCAGCTGGAGCGGCTGGCGGTGCCCTCCCGATGGGGCTACGGTCGCGGAAAAACGAAGACGGTGGGGGTGGGAGTGGGCGTCGATCGTAGGGGTCAAGACTGGAAGGGGGCATGCGCTCCCTCATCATACCCGAAGGGGGCGGAGGGGGTGGTGGAATGCCGCCCATACGGCGATCCTCATATGAGGGTGCCCCGTAAGGACGAGCTCTATATTTCTCATAATAATCCACTACTCCATTGCCATCACGGTCACCACCATAGCCACCTCCAGAGAAGGGGGGGCGTCTGGGTGGAGGGGGTGGGGGTGGAGGAGGTGCAGGAGGGTAACCAGGAGGACCAAAGCGGCCTCTGCCAAAACCAGGGGGGCCTGGCTGGGGATGGTCACCAGGGAAGCGGGGTGCCCAATAACCCCTTTCCGGAGGACCATAACCATCGTCATCACCTCGCGGTCGGCTTTTGGAGAGCTGAACGTGAATCCGTTTGCCTGGAAAACAAAGACCATTACAAAAACATAACATGTAACTTAGGCTCCTCAGGTGGGCAACACATTTCAATACAAGCTCATGTTAAGAAACACATACCTTGGAAATCAGAGTTGTCTAAACCCTTAATGGCATCCATGGCCTCCTCAGAGTTGTTCATGTGTACAAATGCAAAGTTTTTAATAATGGAACATTCGGTTACTGTTCCGTACTCTTCAAACAGAGCTCTGAGCTCATCCTCTGCACCTTTCTCAACATTGGCCACATGCAGCTTGACCGGGCCCTGGTTTTTGCCATGGCTGGCCTCGACATTAATGGGGGTGCCGTGAAGCTTGTACGACTGAAGGTTGCGTATTGCCTTTGTGGCATTTTTGCGATCGTCCATATGAACGAAGGCAAAGTTCTTGATGATGGCACACTCTGTTACAGTGCCATACTCAGCAAAAAGGGCTTTAATTTCATCGCTCTCCGCCTGTGGTGGCAGGTTCCCGACGAAGATCTTCACCATTGTTTGGATGAACAAAAAGCAGAATCTGAAACAAACTGAACCAAACGAACAGGGTTGTCAGAAATCAAGTTGAAGCAAAGTATAACCTGCTAACACAGAACGTGATACTAGACCTGATCAAAAAGCAGTGAAGAGGAGCACTAGGCCCTGATCACACTCATACCTGACCAGTGGGAGGGTAATACACAACATGGCGGTGTTGACAAAGTTAACACACTCAAAAAGAAAACAAAACCAGCACTACAGTCCAGGTACAATAGAATGAAACACGTGACCAATCTAGCTTGATGCAGGACTGCCGCCTGCTTCTAGAGCCTTCGACAGCCTGCTATGTTGCTAACGATAAAGCTAAACGGGACTTAATTTCGAAGAAAAGGTGTCTCCTGCATTTTTTAAACACCAACAAAAGGACAATTAAGACTGAAACTGCACTGTGGGTTATATTTTGAAGAGTTTATAGTCGCATTTTTGTTTCGTTCCACGGTTTGTGGTTCACAATGAATGGTGGAAAGGCGCGAGGCAGCAACTTAAAATGGCGCCGTCGTCATCGAGGAGACCAACCGAAAAACAGAGATGGATTTAACTCGCTAACTCGTGCAACCTATATTTAAAACACATTTAACGCAAATTTTTATAAAACGACTTCGGTGAAACTTTTAGCTCGGTTTTAACGACCAGAATATCAGCGTTAACCTCAAATATCTGTTTATTCTGATACCGAAAGTTCAAAAGGTAAACTACAAACCGGCCAACCGAGGAGGACAACAAACTGGACAAGAGTGGTATATTAATATGCTGCGAATTTAAATTATTTTCGTTAACAAACTTATTATTATTATCACTGAATTATTGGTAATACCAACAAACAACTTACCACTTCCCCCACGCCACAATGAGAGGAAACAGGAACAGTTGTCGTCTTAAATCCGTTGGCTTTAGCCGCGCCCACTCACACGCTCAACCAATCAGGATCATGCTACGTCACCACTGCATACTTCCTTACTATGTCGTTTAAAGTACACGTTACAGAAGGTATCTGTATTATTTACGCAGCATGTTTACTTGTTTGTCACATTTGGGATGCGTTCCTTCTTGCAGGACCAAAAGAGTCAGAATTGAGTTTAATGTTGAGAGTGTATGGCAGTGAGAGAAATAATTATTGAATTGTATATTCTTTGTCAAGCGAAGAGGTCACACCCTCACCTTGGAACTTCAACTGTTTTACTGTACCTATTATTTTGACATTTCCCTTTTATTACGTCAAAACAACTACTATGTGACGTCATCACTTTTACTTCGTGACGTCTTCTCTCTTTGACATCATCACTTCCTCTTTGTGACATCCCCTCTCTAGAACATCATGTCCTCTTCATCCTCATCATCATCATCACTCCTCTTCATCACTTCATCACCACTCCTCCTCCTCCTCATCATCATCATCATCATTATCACCACTTCTCTTCATCACTTCTTCATCACCACTCCTCTTCATCATCATCACCAATCCTCCTCCTCCTCATCATCATCATCACCACTCCTTTACATTACTTCATCATCACCACTCCTCCCCCTCTTCATCCTCATCATCATCACTCCTCTTCATCATCATCACCATCATCACCACTCCTCATCACTTTATCACCACTCCTCCTCCTCCTCCTCCTCATCATCATCATCATTATCACCACTCCTCTTCATCACTTCTTCATCACCACTCCTCTTCATCATCATCACCACTCCTCATCACTTTATCACCACTCCTCCTCCTCCTCCTCATCATCATCATTATCACCACTCCTCTTCATCACTTCTTCATCACCACTCCTCTTCATCATCATCACCACTCTTCCTCCTCCTCATCATCATCATCATCACCACTCCTTTCCATCACTTCATCATCACCACTCCTCCTCCTCCTCCTCATCATCATCATCATCATCACCACTCCTCTTCATCACTTCATCACCACTACTCCTCCTCCTTCTCCTCCTCATCATCATCACCACCACTCCTCTTTATCACTTCTTCATCCCCACTCCTCTTCATCATCATCACCACTCCTCCTCCACCTCATCATCATCATCATCATCACCACCACTCCTCTTCATCACTTCTTCATCACCACTCCTCCTCCTCCTCCTCCTCCTCATCATCATCACCACTCCTCTTCATCACTTCTTCATTACCACTCCTCTTCATCATCATCACCACTCCTCCTCATCATCATCATCACCACTCCTCTTCATCACTCCATCACCACTCCTCCTCCTCCTCCTCCTCCTCCTCCTCCTCATCATCATCATCATCATCACTCCTCTTCATCACTTCTTCATCACCACCACTCCTCCTCCTCCTCCTCCTCCTCCTCATCATCATTATCATCACCACTCCTCTTCATCACTTCTTCATCAACACTCCTCCTCATCATTATCATCATCATCATCACACCTTTTTATCACTTTTTCATCCCTCCTGTTCATCATCACCCCTCTTCATCACTCCTTCATCACTCCTGTTCATCATCATCACTCCTCTTCATCACTTTTTCATCATTCCTGTTCATTACTCCTCTTCATCACCCCTTCATCACTCCTGTTCATCATCATCATCACTCCTCTTCATCACTTTATCACTCCTGTTCATCATTACTCCTCTTCATCACTTGTCTTCATCACCACAGCTCTTCATCACTCCAACACTCCTCATCATTTCTCCTCTTCACTCCTTCATCCCACCTCTTCATCACTCCGTCACTCCTCTTCAACATTATTCTTCTTCATCACTCCATTATCATTCATCTTTCTCTTCAACACTCCTCCTCATCACCTCTTCTCTTACTCTCCAACACTTCTGTTCGTCACCACCTCTGCTCTTCATTAGACGATTTTTAGAAATGCTGCTTGCAGCTATATTTTTAGAATTATTATCACAGACAGTTCTGATCTTCCTTCATCAGTATGTTACTCTAAACCTAGGCCAAGCCTTTGGGAGAGCACCACAATCACCCAGGAAATAATAACAAAACATTGTTGAGTGCACTCATTTTACACAGTTCATAATAGAATAAAATAAAAATAAAAAAGCTTTGTGATGGCTGGTCCTGTTAGTAGAACTGCACACTACTTGTGAGCAACACCAGAAGTCAGGCAGATTTTGGATTTACTGCACAATCAGATCTCAGAATAATGTGACAGGTGTAAAGTTGGACTCATAACAGAACAACTGACCATATACAAATACATTCTCTCTACAGCAAACCCCAAAGAACAGATGGGTTCTCTTTTTCAATATCTATCTATTTTTAATATCGTCTTTAGACTGCAAGTGATTCAGTGCTTAGCAAGAACGTTCAAGGTTCGAACCAGTCTGGGGCCTTTCTGTGTTTCTTTGCTTATTTTCCCCATGGTTACGTGGGTTTCCTCCAGCAGCAACATTTTCCTCCTAGGTTAGGTCAGATACTCTAAACTACATAAGAGTGAATACTTATTTGCATCTGTGTTAGCCTTGCAATTAACCGGTGACCTGTTCAGGGTGTCTCAACTGAGATTAGCTCCAGGTTCCCCCATAACCAATACATACAGTAAGTGGTACATTAACTTTGCATCTACTGAACATTAAAGACATCAAAGAATGATAACTGCAAATGGGAAAAGGGTACAATGAGGTCCACATATATAATCAAATATATTGGGGGAAAAACTAAGCCTACTAAATGCACTGGAATAATCATGTGTTAATAGTTAAAGTGCATTGGGGTTTTTTCTTTGAACAAATGCTTGCATCATTATTATACCTCCATTCAAAATAAAACAGGATTTCTACCAGATTTGTTTCATGCTTTCAGAAAAAAACATTGCAGTGTGAATATCTCCAGATCAAATAATACATATTCTATATGGCCACTGTTTCCCCAGAACTGACAGAATTCAAACAAGCATCTCATGTCTTACATGTAACACAAAAAAAGATGTATTTATACACTTCTCTTATAGAAGACATCCATATTTTAAATACTATAACACTAACTGTGTTGAACTCGCTCTTTATTGCACATTTCTACCATCTACACAGATCATGGTGTCTTTTGTGTGCAGTGGATACAAAATGAATACAGAAATTTTAAATATTGTTAATAACACACATTGGACCTGTAATCTTGAATAAAATAAATAATCTGGAATAAAATAAACTGGAATAAAATGAATAAATCTGCACTGAATCATGTGCAGGTATATACTCAGAGAATTTTCAGAACGATCCAGATTTAGTTCTGATACTATTCAGTAGTGAGCAGTAAAGATTTTTGTCTAAAAGAGCTCCTAATAAAAAGAAGTAAAGAAATACTTCTCTATAATGTTTTGGTGAAAATGAATTGAACAATGCTATTGTAGGCAATGAGAACCAAAAAATAATTCCGACAAGTATATTGAGGTGAAAGTATGGCTAATAAACAAAAACACTGAAAATACCAATTTTTCAGGAAAATTGAAAGGTGTCACAAATTATATATATTTTTTGACATTTGCATAGCATGAATAAACATCAAACAATATGGAATAGTTTAGCGAGTAAAGAAATTAAAAAATTTGTGAACATTATGTCTGAAAGGTTAAACGCTGTAATCAAAGTAAAGGGTGGCCACAATAAATATATTTTTTTCCTCAAAAAAGAGACTGTTATTTTTGTTATTACTGTATATTGTTGTTTGTTTATTTATTCTCATCAATATGACCCAATATTAGATGAAATAAATACTTGAATAGTACTTGGTTTCTGATTCATCTCCATTATGTTAAGTGTATCATCATCACTGTATCACTATTGTAGATACCGCTAGGAGGAGACACTGTCCTTGGACCTGATAGTCTCTTGTTTTTCTAGAAAGGGGGGCAGGGCAATTTGGCTCGCTGGGTAAAGACATTCAACACTTCTTGTTTTTTTCCCCTAATCTTGAATACAGACAGGTTCAGGAATGTGGTTATAGCCATTGCAGCCAATAATTGTCTCAGCTGATGCTTTTTGTTTTGTCCTGAGTGGCGTATAGGCTGAACAAGCACATGAACAACGCTGACTAATTTAAAACTGTCTTAGAAAGTACAGCCAACAGGAAATTTTAGTGAATGTCTCCAGTACTAAGAGAAGAAAGTTGCTGCTCCATCTACAAAAAAGAGTCCACAGAGAGTGTGGTCTGTCAGAGCTAAGCGATGAAGTGCAGACAGAATCTCCAACTACATTTCTGTCCAATTCAGGTATCCAGGGTCTGTTTGAGATGAACTAAGACAAAAAAAACCAAGAGTTTATGAATGAAGGTAGAGCGATGGGTACGACTTGTTGGTTAGTCCATACACTGAAAAAAATAATCCCTTCACTTTGCTTAATTTAAATGTGTACATCGGTCCCACATGAACAAAATGTGGCCAACTGACGGGATTTTTTTTTTCGATTTTCAGTAAGTCACATTCAATAAGTCACATAGGCCACATTCTGATTATGTGGGACCGATGTACACATTTAAATTAAGTAAAGTGAAGGGATTATTTTTTTCAGTGTAGATATGGAATTTTTGGGAAGAGTTGAAAGTGCAGTGACTGGTTAAACTGTATGTGAAGCAAAGCATGTGAGGATCGATGCGAGAATTGATGAAGACAATGCTTTAGTAAAGCTGGGAATGTGGAGAATTTGCAGGAGGAAGGGGGTCAGCCTGGGTGTTAAGTAAGGCTGGTTAAGAGGTGTGAACTGTGATAGCGGAGGATGGGTGGGGTGAGAAGTGACCTTATTTTTCAGCTTTTCAAATATGCACAAGATCTCATCTTACAGATAGCTGAAAAGCATCAGTAAGTGTGTAGAGAGTCAAACTTCTTTTCGATAATAGTCTCGGTTTCTTTTCAAAATAATGATGGGCCATTAACGAATGAGTATCTTTTCAGTCTCTGCCACTCAGAAGTCTTTATTCACTGTTATAGTATATGATGCTTGGCTATTTTAAAGAGGCCTTTATCATTTGGTGTGTGTGTGTGTGTGTGTGTGTGTGTGTGTGTGTGTGTGTTGGTGTTGCAGTTCATGGTGATAAAAATGTTTTTACCGGTTAAAATTAAAGTTAATGCTCAAATATATTAACAGTTGGGTAAAATTTATAATAGAAATGATGTCTTCATTTAAAAGCCCAGGGCTGTGTATAAAGTTAAGAAGTTAAGAGACCCTTAGTTAGAGGAGGGAAATGAGTACTGTTACTCCAGTGTCATGGCCTCCAGAATGCTGGTGGGAATTTCCCCAAAGAGTCAAGGCCAGGGCAAATCCCCTTGTGAATATATATTAAAAACAAGTATTGACATTGAAAAGTGGTCTGACAGACTGAGCTGTGGAATTGTGTATTCTGGTGTCTGTGCTGGTATATGAGCTAGAAGAAAAAGTTAAGGCTCGGTCTCACTTAGCAAGATTTTCTTCACAGTAGATGATTTTCTGTAGTCAACTGGTGTTCCGGGTACTTCTGTGAGAGAAGTGTTTCTGTACTTGAAAGACGTGAAGCCACCTTAAGAACCAAGAGGGCGTAGCATTCATTCCCACTCATGTTTATGACAGATTGCTTCCGAGCAATGTGTGACATTAATGTTAAGATAAAGTGCTTAAACTACAAGGTGTCCTATCCATTCATCAGGGCAAAACCTAGCAAAAGTTTGTGTCCATGCTCACTTCAATTCACTAATACAGGGTTTCCCAACCCTGGTCCTGGACTATGTTTGGGAAAGTGTGTTCTAATGCACAAGGAATTTTCTGATGAAAAAAAAAAAAAAAGGAAAAACTGGGGTGGCAGGTTGGCGTAGTGGTTAGTATGTCCCCCTCAAATCAAGAAGGTCCTGGATTTGAATCCCAGACTTGTGCATTTCTGTGTGGAGTTTACATGTTGGCCCTGTGCTTGCGTGGGATTCCTCTGGGTACTCCGGTTTCCTCCCTCCATAAAAAAGAAATGCACATTAGGCTAATTGGCTGTTCCAAATTGCCCCTAGGTGTAAGTGTGAGTGTGAATGGTTGTGTGTGTGTGTTGCCCTGCAATGGTCTGGCAAGTGTTTCAGTCCAGTATCTGTTAAGAAAGGTTCTAGTCTTCTTGCGGCCCTAGTAGGATTAAGTGGTTGGGGGAAAAATATATATAATAAACTCACATTAATACAGTAAACAAGATAAAATAGTTCTGTACTGTCCTCAGAAGAGATATAAATACGTGCTGAAGCAGGACAAGCACTAGGCACATGATCATCATCATTCATTTTCTTGGTTTTAAATCCATGATTGCATTACTGAGTATCACATGTAATAATTTTCATTATATTGAAGTCTATTTCATACTGAAAGTGTTTAGAACAGCAGTCTATTGCGCAATACTGGACTTTCCTACATGTCATGTGGAGCTGTTTTTGTAAAGGAGCTGACGCAATCAGCTTTTGTTCCCTCCCCGTGTGTGTGTGTGTGTGTGTGTGTGTGTGTGGCTGTGTGTGTGTGTGTGTGTGTGGCTGTGGGTGTTTCACTTCATACAGCAGGGCTCTGTTACTTTGTTACGATGAGCTGTGTGGTGTGTGGTCAATAAGCCTTTCACTGCAAACAGAAGGCAGAAGCAAGAAGTCTTTTGGGTTGTGCACTGGTGTGAAAAGGTAGGCAAATCCAAAACATTAACAGCAGTTTTGATTCATTTCGCTTCTGCGTATAGTAATAAACAATTGTTACTTTTTGAAGTTTTTAAATGTAACTTTACACCTATGATGTGATTTAGCTTGTGAAGCAGACTTGTACCAGTGTTGTCTTTTCTTTGTTTTCTGTCCTGTAGATAACATTCTAAAGGGAAGTATTTGAGATCATCCAGAGCAATGCTGACTGAGTCTCAAACCATGGAGACGGAGGAAATTCTCACCTGTCTCCACATTCAACTGTATCATCCAGACCAGTCCACGCAATCTCTCTACAGCCTTCTTCGTATCAACCAACCTTACAAGATCAGTGCTGAGGATCCGATTAGGCTGGGTCGAGATGGACAGACGTGCCCGTTTGTCCTGAATGACACCCGTGTCTCCCGGAAGCAGCTCTCCATCCAGGCGTATCGTAAAGCTGGTTGCTCAAGCCTATCCTTCACTGTGCAGAACATGAGCCTGAGGGGCAAGATTCTGGTCAATGGGTGTGAACTGAGCCATCTGGAGCGGGTTGATCTGGAGGGAAAGGCCCTGCTCAGATTCGGTAAATATGAGTTGTTGATTTGGCAGGAGCCCGGTGAGGGAAGGGAGAGTTTTGAAGTTTTGTTTGAAAAGCTAAATGTTTCCCCTTCAAGAGAAATGGGTGTAGATGTGCCGTGTAGGATAGCAGTGATGGATACAGGTGTAAGAAACTATCACGAAGCGCCCATGAGTCAAGAGCCGCTGGAAAGTGACGAGAACGTGCATATGTAGAGGCCAAGAGAACATTTTTAGGGATGGAATGAGTTCACCAAGAGGCATGCTGGGGTTATTTTAAGCAAAGGGATGGATATGAAGCTGCTGACTCTAACATTTCCTCATGTGACTGGATGAGCAGACAGGAGTGTGTTCAGCTACAGAATTTTTGTTCTCTTCTGTCGTTCTTGTGATGTTTTATTATTAATGTATTTTTCTTACAATAAGCCTTGTTTTCTGTTACATAAATACCTGACAAATGAGTGAACAATATTTTGCCTTAGTAGCATTTCAGACTACCAGTTTAGTATATATTTTACAATGTTTATACCCCCCCCCCAACTGTATCTATATTATATTTGTTATACATTTACATGTACATTTACCGTACATTAGTAGTGTGACATGAGCCATGATAGAGTATAGGATAGCCTAATGGCCTAATGGTTCGAGAAGCAGGTTTAGGTCCGAATGTTCACTGGTTAGATTCCCAAATCAGAAGGAAAAATGTGAGGTGGCTTCCCTTCCTCCACCTTCATGGCTGAAGAACCCTTAACTGCTCTCCGGGCACCAAATGGTGGCAGCCCACTGCTGCTATTGAGTGTGTTTAGTGCTAAATTCCCTTGTAGATTACTACAGTATATCAATCAATCAATGAATAATGTGAAATAACTAAAGAAGGATGCTTGTAAGATATTATTATTAACAGCATTTATTATTATTATTATTATTATTATTAACAGCATTTTATATAGCCTGAAACATTAAAGTGTTTTTTAAAAATAAAAACTTGCTGGACTTTCTCTTGGCTTTACATTTTTAAACATGTATATCTGTTTCTTCTGTTGTGTCACATGATCAAAACCCGGTCCTTGGGGGTGGGGGTGGGGTGGGGTGCACACATGATCAAAAGAACTATCTGCTACCAAGTAGTGGAATGAGACAAGATCAGGATTTGCCATTCAGTATATTGTGTTCATGTTTATTTCTGCATGAATTACTGTGAAAGAGTGAACAATAATTTTCTCCATAAAAATAAAAAAAACAAGAAAATTTCAGATATTCAACATATTCTTTCAGTACAGACTACACTGAATGATAACAGACATCAGTTGGTTTTGAAGTAAAGATCAGGTCACAAGGGTGTAGTGGTTAGCAAGTCCGCCTCATAGCAAGAAGGTCCTGGGTTCATTTCCTGAGCTCGGGCGTTTCTGCTTCTGAGTTTGTGTGTGTATTTCCTCTGGGTATTCTGGTTTCCTCCCACAGTCTAAAGACATGAACAATATCCAAATTGCCCCTAGGCGTGGATGTGAATGTGAAAGGCTGTGTGTGTATGTGTTTGGGCCCTGCGATGGTCCGGCGAGCTCTTCAGAATGCACCCCATCTTCAACCAGTGTTGGCTGTACCTGCGACCCTAATAGGATTAAGCACTTTGGCAAATGAGTGTTTGAGGGAGATTAGATTATATACGGGCTGCTATCTCATTGTTAACTATAGCTTTAACACTATAAGTACAGCATAAAATCAGATGTTGTGGTGCTTCTCAGTAACCACAACACGAAGTTATTCTGATCAGAAGAATTAGTACAAAGGCTAGAACATTATTTGCTTGATGAGTTAAGGACCTGGAGATCTTTAATTTGATAAAAAGCCCTTAAACGTATATTTAAAGCAGACAAACTAGACAATCTTATATCATCTCCATCTTCAGTAACTGGTCCAGGGCACAGTGGGTCTGGTACCTATCCCTCAAACACTGGGTAGGCAATACACGCTGGATGGGATAAGGGCATCAGCCAAATGCCATAAATGTAAATGGGACGATTGTAGACACACAGTCACACACAAATTATATGGGCAATTTAGAGTCACCAATTTATCTACTGAAATGTTTTGGGAGGTGGGAAGTTACATGAGAACGTCGCTCACACACACACACACACACACACACACACACACACACACACACACACACACACACAAAAAGCAGGTCAATCAGGTTTATGGAAAACTGATCTTATCTAACTTCAGTAACTATCAGTATAGCACCACTGAACATAAACTATGGTTAAACCATCGTCCCACAGATCTTCTGGTATACACACACATTTATTGACTATGTAGCAATAGTAAATGTGAACATGGCATAGTCTAGATATCCATTATCTGGTGTATCCTTCCTTCTTAAAGTCATTTAATATGAGGAGGAAGATAGAAGCTGATGGAGTTGAACTCATGGTGAAGCTGAATCACAGGAAATTTACAGTATTTTTTTTTGTGTGAGTTTTTGTCGTAGCGGTCCAAGGATTGTGGTAAACTGAAACTACCCATCCATCCATTATCTGGGGAAAAGGGGATGTCACCGTTCTTAAAATTCTTAAACTTCTGTAGGACATAATGATGCCATAACCTTCAATACATTTATATAAGGTTATGTACAGTAGTGTGCAGTGAACCACAAAAATAATCCCGACAAGTAAATTGAGATAAAAGTATGGCTAATAAACAAAACAGTGAAAATACAAATTTTTAAAAAAAAAATTGAGTTGAGGGCTGGTGCTATTCAAGTAGCACAATTCCTTTGAGGACTGCATCAGCTTCAGCCTGGAGAAAATAAATAAATAATTCTCCTGTCCATTTCCCAACTACAGTCTGGAGTGAAAGCAGGATAGGTTAACAATGAGTTTTATTTTCATTGCCTCTCTTTAGCTGATTTCTGTGTTCATTTGGATCATCTGTCTTGTTAGTTTAATTATCCGTTTAATGAGTTCATGTTCCGTGTTCCTGTTGATGAGCCGTGTTTTTCTGTTTTGCTCTGTGAAAGTTTGTCCACCTACCTAAGTTAGATTGCATGCTTTTTGCTGTGCAAGTCTGAGGCGTGGTGTATGAGCCTCTATTTTTGAGGCTTCAGTTTAGTTTTTTTATTGCTGCCCATTGTCATCATGCCTCTCGTCAGCATCAATTTGGGAACGGACACGGGACAAACATCCAAGTCATGTTCCAGGCCTATGGGGCACTGCACAGGAATTTCGCTATTACATTCTGCTGAGGGTTTTTTTCTTTCCACTTGATTTGCAAATGAATTCTTTCTCTTTAGTATAAGCAAACCATATAATGGATGACTTTGATGGCATCTCTGCCTCCACAGATGGTGTCCTGCTTACTGTCTTGTCTTCTCTTCCTGGGCACGGAGGAGGTGGCCCAGTCACAGCGATAAAACACTACTTTAACTTTAAATAGTTATTGGTTGCATTTGAAGGTGGGAGTTTTACTCCCAATCACAGCAACATAAAAAATATCACCCCCGCTGTGGTCTTGACTGAACTTGAGATAAAATTCAGAGTATAGCTAATTCATGACCTATTCAAGAATGTTGACCAATGAAGACATGACCAAGTCCTTAAAAAAGGTGTCCTTGAGACCTGTCTCAAGACCAAGTCTTGAGTACTACAACACTAGTTTTTAACCACTAATTTACAGTGTATTGTAGTATTCACGGGCAGCTCAGTGGTTAGCAGATTTGCTTTACAGCAAGAAGGTCCCGGGTTCAATTCCGGGGCTCGGGTCGTTTCTGTGTGGAGTTTGCATGTTCTCTCTGTGTCTAAAAACATGTACAATAGGCTGATTGATGGGTCAAAATTGCTCCTAGGTGTGAGAGTGAGTGTGAATGGTTGTATGTGTGTTGGCCCTGCAATATCCTGGTGGGCTGTTCTGGGTGTACCCTGTCTTTTCTCAGAGTTGGCTGAGATGGGCACCAGCCTTCCCGTGACCCTAATTAAGATTAAGTGGCTTAGAAAATAAATGAATTAATGAATGAACGTAGCATTCAGCTGTGATGATCTCTGTTACATCAACAAGGGGGTAATTAATTATGTAAAAAAACACACACACAACAAAACTTAGACTGAACAATAGATTTTTATATTTTTTTATATTCTTTCAAATATGAAGCCTCCAAAGTTTTGAATTAGTGGGTTAACACATAGTCAAAAAATGAACAAAAAAGGCTTACGGTACAGCATAAAATATTGTATTGTAAGTATTATGTTATAATGGTGCCTCCAAGGAGAAAAATATATTCACACAAAAATAGACTTTGTACATTGGTTAATATTAAGTCTTTCAAACATACAATCTGAACTGCTTACTGTAAAATAAAGATTATACATAAAAATAGAATGTTAAAAACAATTATAGAATTCTGTAAATTATATATTGCTTACACAGCTGGATACAGTACTGGACTCTGCTGCTGGTAGTCTGGGTTAACCGGAGGTGGCTGGTAGGACTGGTTCACCACTGGCTGGTAGGATGCCTGCACTGGTGTTTGGAAGGACACATTCACCGGGGTGTTCACAAACACCTGTGGCTTCTTGCGAAACTTCAGCTCTCTGGCCATCTGACACCATGCGCAGATTCCACAGCAGGTTGACACACAACAGTCATCACACATTGTACCCTTAAAAGAGACAAATTCACAGCACATAACATCAGTCCAACTCAGTACTTCTAGATTTTTTTTTTGCATATTTATATTTTGGTACATATCAATTTGGAGCTAACATTAAATCTGCAGGCTAATTATAGTGCAGCTCCGAACAAAGTGTACCTGGATGTGGTATCTCTCTCTCATGGCACTTCTCACAGCATAAGTGGCAGGCGGTATGAGGGAACCAAAGCAAATATTCAGCAGAGGGAGACAAAGACATTCCCCAAAATCTTGGGATGTAGTACACATCATACAAAAGGGGCACCAGAAACCATAACAGCCTGTGCACACATGAATGCAACATTTGGTGTTAACTGAAAGATACATTTATTTATTAATTTTATTTAATGAATTAACAGTTATTCCGCAACCTCTGATCAGATAAGAATTAATATTATTGGGTTACAGCAAGAGAGCCATGAAGGCCCTGAGAATTGATCCGAACACCCTGGAAGCTGCAGCTTTAGAACAACCAAACTGGAGACAAGTGGTTTCCCAGCTTCGAAGAGTCACTTGCTCAGCAGTCTGAGGCCAAGAGACAGAAGATGAAGGCCTATTCATAGACAGCAAGACCACTGTTGGACTTCATCTGTACTCAGTGCAGGAATGACCAGCCACATCTGATGCAGCTTCAGATCCACCAACCAGTGACCAAATCTCCCGAGACTGATGGATGCCTACTGCTAATTAAATATATGATCAGAGATTTTAGAATAACTGTTTGGCATTTGGTGGGGAAAAAAAAATACACTCTTAATATCAAATAGTTCAAATAACTCTATATTTTGTTGCTTTCATAAAATTAATATAGATGGAACCCCCCCCCCCCGGAATTTCTAGCAACTATGTAGCGTTACATCGTTTCTGGAAAAAGTCACATTTGGTTTAAAAAAAACCTGCCTAATTTTGGAAAAAAAAAGGGGAACAACCTGGAATGGGAAAAGGGTAGTATATAGCCAATGTTTTCAAAATGCTGCTTCTCAGTCACGCTAATTATATGCATATACTCACAGACACTCATATCGTCGCAGCAGTCACATAAGCCGCTGCTCCATGTGTTAACCTTGGCATGAGCCGGCAACATCGCCGCAGGCTGTACAGTGATTGTAGTATTAGCCATTATAGTAACACAGCCCTAAAGAACACACACACATACACACACACAGGTACCAAACAGAATGTTTTGTCCAGTAATCACAATCCAGGTCTTAAATTACATTCAAAAATGTTTTTAATATTGGGCGAGATTAAAAAAATATGGCAGTCATAAATACAGCAAGAATCAAAAGATGTGTGAAGGCTGAGTGAGTAAATAATAGAAAACCCAAAGTCAGATTCATGAGTGGAAACCAAAATGTAGTGCTGATGGCTGGGTCAAATCTTATTATCAGGAAAGTTTAACAAGCCACTCACTCATCTCACTCATTTGCCAAAGTACTTACTTCTACTCGGGTTGCAGGGAGGCTGGACCCCTCTCAGCCGACACTGGGCGTGGGCGGGGGACACCCTGAGCAGCTCACCAGAACATCGCAGGACCAACACTCACATGCACCCATTCACAATCACACTCAAACCTAGTGGAAACAGCGAATAAGCCTAATGTGCACATCTTTGGACTGTCGAAGGAAACCAGAGAACCCGGAGGAACCCCACTCAAGCACAGAAAGAACATGCAAGCTCCACACAGATTCAAACCAAGGACCTTCTTGCTGTGAATAAGATGCACTAACCACTACTTCATTGTGCCGCCAGTAACACAAGCTTATAATGTTAAACTGGTCTTAATTGCTTTTTGAATAGATTTTAACAAGTAAAATTATTCATTCATCTTCAGTAACTGATTTATCCTGGACAGGATGGTAGTGGATCCAGTGAACAGTGGGTTTGAGGTGGGAAAATACCTTGGACAGAATGCCAGTACATCACAGGTGTTTGTACACCTACAGGAAACTATCACAAGGTGGCAGCAAACCAGAGAGCCCAAAAGATACTATGCGGATACATACTTAAAGAACATGTAAAACTCACTGACTGTCGCTTTTATTCAAAGCAACTTACAACTAAGACGTACAACTAAGCAGGTGGTGGTTAGTGGACGTGCGCAAGGATCCAACCATTATAGCAGCTTGGTTCTGGGATTTTGTTTTCCCCAGTTTTTTCTATCCTAACTTTTTGGTCGTGTCCAATTCCCACCCTGAAGTGTTACCTCCCTTTCACATACGACCACGACCAACCAGGGACGGGCATAAGCATGCACATGCCCCCTCCATGACATGAGATGCTGCCACCCGCCTCTTTACGAATTATGCATTTGGAGGCGGCCTAACACACTAGGCGGGAAAGTGCTATTCGCCCCTTTTGTACAAATGAGCTCACAGACGCCCATGGATTGACTGGTGATCTCTGTGAGTGACAGGGGAGCGGATTCCATTCCAATTGGCTCCCATGGACTCCCGGTCGCGGATGGCTGCGGCATCAACCTGGATTCAAACTTACGGTCTCCAGGTTGTGTTAGAATAAATAAAAGTGTATTCTTTTAAGTATAGTCTAGAAGTGTTAGAATTAATGAGTTGTATTCTTTTAAGTATAGTCTAGAAGTGTTAGAATTAATGAGTTGTATTCTTTTTGGTATAGTCTAGAAGTGTTAGAATTAATGAGTTGTATTCTTTTAAGTATAGTCTAGAAGTGTGTCTGTGTGCATATGTCTGTACAAAGATTATTATAGTTGAACACAGATTTTCTGTCCTTGACATTCCATGGATAAAACAGAAAACTCCCAAATTCTTTTGCATGAATAGGAGTTATGATAAAGATGTTTTTTCCTGTGTAATCACACACACACACACACACACACACACACAAACACACACACACACACACACACAAAACCGAAGAAGATAAAACTGAGAGGGAGAAGAGGGGTCTCACTCTTGTCTGGTTCCTAGGAGAAGGTGGTTTGGACTGAGATGGAGTGAAACCCATGGGCATGATGCAAGATCACATGTGTTTTGTACTTATTTTGTTATATTGTATTAAATTACTAAATTGGGAACTGATAGAATCAGTTTGGTCTTTCAAACATCAAGGAGCACGAGGAACTGGCGAGATCTAGAGAAGATAGTCACGCATCTTGTCGATGAGCCACTGGGATTTGAACTTCTATCACCAGCTGAAAGCCTTAACCTCTGACTCCCAGAAAGCCATTGGAGTAACATAAGTTTGAATCAGAGATCTTGGACCTAAGCGTATACAATAATGCACTTCGGCAAATATGCTATGGGTTAGCTGTCCCATTCAGCTTCTGACATTAGCTTTGCCATAGATACATAGCATTAGCATTGTGCATTTTTTAAAACTTTTGTCTATTTTTATCAATAACAATGTGCCATCGAGAAATCACACAAGGAAGTGTAATTACAACAAAAGCTCTCATCCAGAGCAACTTACATTTATCTTTTAATATGCATTCGATCAATCAAGGGTTAAAGGCCTTGCTCAAGAGCCCAACAGTGGCATACTGGTGCAGATACTTGAACCCCTGACCTTTGGATCAGTAAACACCCTTAAGATTTAAGAATGAGTCATGAAAAAGGCATACATTTTTGTTCAATGATGACATTAGCAAATATTAGTTTGCGTTACTTGTTAGCATTGAAGCTCCAGTGACAAACTAAAGAAGCAAGTGTGTAGCATCAAATGATTTGGGCGATCAGCCACATCTGGGTTACATATTTGGATTAAAGTTTTTTTGTTGGATGGATTTGGGTGGTAATAAAGAATATTGAATATTGCATCCTAAGTGTGTAAGTCTTACAGTAAAATGTCATTCATTCATTTGCTGAACTGCTTAATCCTACCAGGGTCACTTAGCTGGGTGAAGAAACACACTTATCTTGGTGACAAACACAGAGCCATTCACACTCACATGTAGGGGCAACATGGAAGGAAGGAAACCGGAGTACTCGAAGCAACCCACGCAAGCAAGGGGAGAACATGCATGCAACTCCACACAGAAACACCGAGCCCGGGACTTGAGCCCAGGACCTTCTTGCTATGGGGTGGATGTGCTAACCACCACACCACCAGTATAATATCAACATTATTTGAAAAAGTTTGATGGATTGATTTGCTTTCTTTTAAAGTTCTTCTTGTGTCAAAAACCTTGCCACTAACCTTTTTGTTTATTAAGATTTTGTGAACATGAATAGTCAGAGACTGGTCAGAGGTGCGACAATTCTATTTAAAATGAATGAATGAATGAATGAATGACACAATATAGCCAAAATAGTTTTTTGAATACCTGAACATCACACCCATTTGTCTGATCCATCCAGTACTTCCAACAATTGTATAAAACAAAAGTACAGAATTGTATAGAAGATCTTTGTAAGTTGAGCCATTATAATTTCCTTTCACTTGATCTACATGGAACAAACCTGTTCTAAATGCCTCGACGAAATATTTTGCCGAGATTGGTGTGGAAACCCACACAAGCACGGGGAGAACATGCAAACTCCAGACAGAAACAGCCAAGGTTGGTATTCGAACCCAGGACCTTCTTACTGTGAGGCGGACATGCTCACCACCCATAACTGAGCCATGAACATTTAAAAGTTTCCTCCCACAGTCCAAAGACATGAAAATGAGTGTGAATAGTCTCTGTGTTAGAATCGTAACAGATTAGCAACTTGCCTGGAACTCCACCTCTGTCATGTAATCAGTTGGGATTAACTCCTGACCTGCACCTCCTGACTGATAAGCCAGATAAGCATCACCACATCAAGATCTTGCAATCTCCTTGGACAGCTCTGTGATCTCTCCTTCAGTCACTGCACGAAGCCTTGGAGTAAC
>JAQMYF010000010.1:16084693-16112574 GCA_030014195.1 Neosilurus mollespiculum | reverse complement strand
GATTGTCCAGTATATCAGCAGTTCAGTAGCCTGATGGCTTGTGGGTAGAAACTGTCCCTGAATCTGCTGGTGCGAGTGCGAAATAACTGAGCATCCCATATTACACGGGAATGGTATGATCAGACTGGTTCACTATCTTAGGACAGTACGCAATTATTGAATGAGGTGAAGTGCGAGGTAGAGAATGATTTGTTTGGCCTCTGCAGATATTCAATTTAATCATGCAGAGTAGAGATGACTGACATTTAGAAAGACACGGTCAAGTAAAGCTAAACTACGAAGATAGCAGGGGCAATACATTCTAGTCAGGGGAGGAGGGTCTGTGAGAGGATGTCACTGCAGTGTGTGACAGCTGCATCGTTGAACAACAGGTGAAGGGTGGTACGCTGATGGCTAGCGCAGGGACTGACCGGCTATTCTGGGAAGCACAGGCCCATGTAGCATGTAATCTATCCACCAACATACCCTAACCTCCAAAATTGCCCCCCATGGCACTGCTCTAATGGTTATTTTTAGCTGGTGGTGGTTAAAAGAGAGGTGTGATCAGCAGCTTTCCATGAGGGAGTACGTCAGGTGACCATTCTAAAATGAGCCGCCATCTCCAGGGTTGCAATGAGCTTAACATGGCTGCCTGGCATTTCTGCAGACAATCAAAACCGTCTACCGGTAAAATTTGACTGCTGGTCTTTTATACTCCCCCAAAAGGGGAGAAGGGAGGAGAGAGAGAGACACCTAAGGCTATTCTTCAGGTATTTTCAAATTCAACTGCACCTCGCCTTGACTGTCGGCAAGATTTCTTAGTTGCAGTCAAGGGAAGAGATGAAAAGACAGCCGATAACTTGAAGAGTTTCATACTTTAGTGTGTGGCTCCTGGCGACTAGAACATTTTCATGCAGGTATTTATAAGCACAGAGTGATTAAAAAAAATGCTGAAGGCAAAATCAATCAACAGGAAAAAAAAAAACAAAACCCAAGCACAAAGAAAGAGTCACAGTCTTCCTGACTCATTTTTGTGACCAGTCGAGCATATTCTAAACTGTTATTGCATAGATTTTAACAGGCAAAGTACCATGTGTCTATATAAAAGATTTTTGAATCTTCAATTCATTATGAATTTTAGTCTAAACTGTTCATCCATTTATTAAGTATAAACACACATCACATGATTACATAAAAGAGACTGATTGGACTTAACATTTGTAATACACATCACACCTGGAATAAAATCTAGAGGTATTTATGATAGCTGCCAGTTTATTTGAGGTGCACGTGGAGCCAATCAATCAATAATTATTAAAGCTTTGTCTGCAAAACCACGACTCCGATGGGGGCAGTAATTGTGCCAAGCCAGATAACTGAGATGCATTAAGACAGACACACACATATATACCATATCCTCAGCAGATAACCAACCTGCAGATAGGCCACATGGTACTCCAGCAAAGCTTGGGCATTACTGATGTTTTCTTTAGTCCCAACAAAGATGAAGGGAACCATACCCTGAAAGAGGGAAACACAAGAAAACTTGCATGTTAAGATATGTTGGTTTTTGAAAGCAAATGAATATTATTGAAAAAAACCTATCATAAAGGGCTGGTGTATAGCACAACTGTTAAGCGCTCCTAGTTAGACGTGTCAACTGGAACGCCCCTCAAGTCAGATTAAAAAATCCAAGATGGCTGCTCGATACATCAGCAGTAAGAGAACTGCAGTAATATTGTACATTTACCCCTTCTGTCCTATTTGTACCTCATTAAACTAGGCTAGAACTTAGTGTACTGGAAGGAGGTGTGATGTCATTCCCAGCTCCAAATTATTTCAAGCTCAATGGAATACTTGAATGCGTGATGTTTTGTGGGGTTGGTGCCTCATCAGACTCACCTCCTCTCTGGGCAGCTTTTTATCGTTGTCCCCTTCGATCCGAACACGAACAACACCAGACTTGTCCACAATTTCCTGGATGATTTTGCCACTTTTCCCAATAACTTTGCCTAGATGGCGATAAAGAGTGAGTTTTAAAAGTGACCAATATTCTACAATAACGCCAAGAAAGTGTTTAGCGAATATTTGAGCCTGTTGGATTCAGCAACATCCACTGAGCCTGAAGTGAACAATTGTTTTGTATATACTACATAGGAACACAAAGCAAAATTATTTGTGAGCAGGTGACCTCCAAACAGGTGGTAAAGAGTTGTGTGATGGTGTGTCTTTAAAAGCCTTTCAGTTTTAGTATATACACTGTACAATGCAAAAGACATTGAATTAGCAGTCATGTTGAAGACCTCCCAGACATGCACAGACATTATACATGTTATGAGGAAACAAGCTCAGGCTAGTGGCTAGCGCGGAGTTCTACTGAAATCTTTATTCTATTTGTTGATAGTGTTCATGTGTTGGACGTTAAACAAGTTTACTTGCGTCTTTTCACAGCTTCAACAGTCTGATGGTGCGATGTCAGTAATTGACGTAATTGATTGAAAATATGAATCGACAAATGTATGAGCGCTATTGTGTATGCGCTGCAAAAGCCATGTGCTGGTTTTCATCCAGCTAAACAAATATATACCAGAATACAAAAAAAAAAAAAAAAAAAAAAAAAAAAAAAAAAAAAAAAAAAAAACACCACTGATTTCAGATGAACCTAGAAATCTAAGTCGATCTGGCTTTTGATTCTGAGACACTCAAAATTAAACTGGAAGTAGACAGAAGAAAAAGAGAGCATCGGTAGAACCAAGGAAGACACCAAGGAATCTGTGGTGGGCAGTCTTGTGGTTATTTTTTTGTATTTTTTAAATTTAAATCATGAAAAGGGCAAGTCAGACCTCTGCGTGGTCCAAGATGAGCTAAACACCGTGTGGTTAACGGCATCTTTTGATCATACTCATTCAGTGGTTAGTACATACTAAACAGTTATTTTCCCCAATTCCAGATAACAACCAGACATCACATTCAGCTAAAGGACCTCTGGCAACTAAACTCACCTACAAGATTCCTGGGTACCTGGAAGAAGTCTTCTTTAAACTCCAAATAGACTCTAGCTTGTTTCACAGCTTCTGGGGTCTGAGACAGTGAACAAGAGGAGAGAACAACAGAAAGCATGTTAAGCATTGAAAGCACATTCGGATATATTCACAGTCTTTAATAATTACTTTCTCTCAAAGAAAATAAGCTAAAAAGGGGAAATAGCTTCACTCAGCAGTTAACTCATAAATGTTCGTTTGTCCTTAAGGTATGCTAATTTGAATACAAATTAACCTTGAATATCTCCTGGTGCAATGTTACTAGAGGGCCAGTACTGTTTGATTGAAGCCCTGTTAAGCCTGTAGAGCTTTAAGGCATTGTACTTTGCATCACATTAATAAAACTGTAACCTGCTGCTTAAGAACCCAACGGCGAAAAGGTACCGTAGTGCATATGACACTAAAGTGCCGACACAGTGGCAGTTGCCTGCTCGTTTTCCCTCACACACCCACCTCTCCGTAGATCCTGAAGGTGCAGCTCTCCTCCTCAAGCTCAATGGCGGTAACCCCAGGAACCTTGCGTGCCTGCTGGATGTTGGCACCGTGCGAGCCAATGGCCAGTCCCATCAGATCCTCACGCACCCGTACCTCCTCCTGATAGGCTGATGCCAGCTGTTTACTCGTCTGAAGTACACACAAGGTGGCAGAACAGACATTAGCTTCTGCTAATTTTCTAGCTTAATCAGACAGTACAAGTCATGATCCCTGCAGTCAGGTTACTAAATTTAGATTCTGTTGGCAGAATTTGTAACTAACAATTAGTAAAATTAGGCTCTTTGTATGCTTTGCGAGCTGGAGATAAGTCAGTAAAGTGTTCACTTTGAGTCCATAGGAAGGAATGGAGGGGGAAAAAAAACCCTAAAAAAACTCAGGGCAGTAAATCAGGTACCCTGCAAGTAAGCATCTAAAAGAGTGATGTTCGAGTGTGTGTACCTCCAGATGTTTGGTGGCCTCCTCGTTGCGGGACATGAGCATGAGCTTGGTGCGAATGCTGCGAAAATGCATGTCACTCAGAAGAGAGGCACGTTTCACCG
Source organism: Neosilurus mollespiculum (assembly GCA_030014195.1). Lineage (NCBI taxonomy): Eukaryota > Metazoa > Chordata > Actinopteri > Siluriformes > Plotosidae > Neosilurus > Neosilurus mollespiculum. The sequence continues at coordinate 16,108,520 of JAQMYF010000010.1, read as the reverse complement.
TGGAGTCATTTGTGGACTGTGGAAAGAGAGCATTTCCTGTTCCGTTATTGTGCACTCAGGTAAAGAAATTACTACAAGCAAAGGAGAGAAGGAGAGAAGCAGGAGCACACACTCACAGAGAAAGAGAGAATGAGAGAGAAAAAGATGTACTGACCAGTACAACCAGTTCATGTGATGAAGTGTTGTAGAAGACGCAGTTGGCTCCGATTGCTTTCCTGAAGTCTTTGTGGATGTTGTCAGTTAAACAGCTACCAGATTTAATCACAAAGTTTAGTTGAGTCAAACTTCTACCTCCCTCCCCTCTTCCTCGTTTATCATCTACCAACACTGTGTACTACAGCCATAATATTATTTTTGGCTAAACAATCATTAAACCTTTCACCAGATTTATATTGGGTGCTAGAAATTGCATCATGCAATCCTAATCATCATCCAAATGTGTTTATTTGCCTCACAGTGTATAAATATTATGAAAAATGTATCATTTGAAGTCACACTAGCTGTGACAGCTTGTGTAAGTGTGACTGTGAGTGTGTGTGTATGAAGGCACCATACTCACATCTCTCGGAGGTCCTCGGGCACAGCAATGGTCGTTTTATAGAAGGAATTGTGAGTAGAAGGGCTGTTGGGGTTGACAGGCCGGATTCTTTCTGATGTGACAATTTCGTTGTATGTGGCGTCACATGCTGCATACTCGATCACATAGAACTGAAAACAACAAAACCCTTACAGTCTGAGCTTCCAACAATGAGTCTATATAAATCAGTTTAATGAAGAAAACAATAGACAAAATAAAAAAAAGCTACTGCACATAGGCGTTCATAAAACATTTTCGGTTGTATTTAAGAAAATGAACAGAAATTAAAAAAAACAAACAAACAAACAATGATTTAATCATTCGTTCACACATACGCGCGGACCTTGCTCAGCCTACCAGATGCACGAGTTCTGAACTCAATAGTACTTCCATATTGCTTTTAATACTTCTTTCCACCAATCAGAAACACCCTTGAAACAGGGGTGTCACTTCCTGCATGAAACAGTCTAAACAGTTTATTTTAATGTACATAGCAATAATGTGGCACTCGATCATTAATTTACCTCACAGATTAAAAGTACTTGAAATTGTTTGAAGTAAACATTAGACCAGTTATTCATATACAGCAAATTTAACTGAAAAATATGTACAAGAATGAAGGAATTGCAACTAAAAACACTAGTAATGAAAATTCTTTTGCATCTCAAAGGACAAGTCATGCGCTAACAATGTCCTCTCTCACACACAAACACCCTAGGCTGAAGAAGTTCAAAGACAGCATTGTGTGGTGCATTAAGCTCAGGGAAAAAAAAAAAGTCATCAGTCTTTGGGTCAAGCATCAATCAGGATGATAAGTGGAGACGGACACCAAGTGAGGTGTTATCAGCGAAGTCAGACTTCCAGTGGGAGGAGTTTCATGCCGCAGAGCATTTCTCTGACCAAATGAATTGGTTCATTAACTTCAATAAAATGTTTACTCGTATGGCACTTCTGACAAAAGATACTACCACAAAGGAGCTTTAAAAGATCTTAAGGAGTTGGAACAACACTGCAGCAGAGGGAGAATCAAAAGAGCTATTATATAACACACCACGTCTGTGTTCGATGATATACTACTGTGCTGCCAATGGAGGAGATGAGATCGCACCAGCAGCTTGAGGTTCATATTAAACCAGAAGATGGTTTTGCTACACATTACCCACCATGTGATCATAACTGCATTAGACAGCTACGCGCGTGGAAGAGCGCTAACCAAGGTGCTAGCAATAGGACACAAGAGCAGTTGGGAAGCAAGCCAAGTGTTTTGCTCAATGCTGTATTTTCACCAGGGTGATGCTGTGCGAAGACACACAGACACAAACACACAGACACACACCACTCTGCCAGCATGATAGTGTGCACCACTGTGTCTGTGCCCCACAGAGAGAGCTTTCACTCCGACAGATTACAATAGTAATGGACTCAAAGCCAACTGGGCAGAAGCTGGGAGTGGGAACATTGAAATAAAGCTCACACAATTTACTAAAATCTATTTGAGCATTAGGGTCAATTTTTAACTATTTATAGCCTCAAAGCATTGACACGTCTTAATGATGTGGGATCAAGAGTGATCCAGTGTTAGACACTGCCTATACGGCTGTGCTGTCACAGATAAAGTCATATCTTCAAGCTACGTTTATGAGTAATTGGGTCAAGCACCATGTATCTGTGCTATTAGGCCAAAATGTGCTCCCACAGGTCTTGAAATGTCTCAATAAATATTCATATTGCAGGTCCAAGGGTAGAGAAGCAGAGCTCAACATCGCAGATGAGAGACTGAATGCTGGGATTTAGGTTTTGGATAAAACAGTATGGTGTGCTGGCCATCATACTGGGTTCAGCGTGTAGATCTGATTAATACCATAATTTTAATAATATAAAGATGATAATTTCTGGAATTACTGCAATAAACTACATGATTGTTATGAAAAATCAGGTACAAAGTATCATGGCCAAGTACGCTTTGTGGATGCTTAATTTGAATTAAGACGTATTAGACGAAGTTAAAAAGGGGGACGGAAGTATTGACTGAACATCATTAGGGTGATTTTCTCCTCCAAGTTCACGGATACACTCGATGCTCTGAGATTACACCTTTGAAACAAGATGTAAATGGGAGGTGTGCATGAACCATTGCAGATTTCAGTGAACACGACAGAATGAGCTACATTTGTCTACTGTAGCTGAATACTGATAGAGGACTCACTCACAACATGTTTGGTAAAACACTGGTCTCACACTCACCTCGCCTTTCATCATCCTCACCCGCGCCAACCACCATCCGCAGGGCTCCTGTTCATTTGCTCGGGAGTACACCTGACACACAGCAGACATGCAAACAGGTAAGCATGTAAGCCTCATGTGGGTGTGTTCATTAAGTGCAAAGAGGGAACGCAAACAAAACGACAGTGACGCGAGAGCGACTCTTTATACAATTTACTTAGACGCCTGTATACAGTATATACTGGATTGCGTGCATGTCAACAAGAAGACTAAGTTTGATAATGATGGGGAGGAAGGCTCAGACCAATGCACGCGCGCACACACACACACACACACACACACACACACACACACACACATATATATATAAAACAAGGGTGACGCAAAACAGTCAGGTTAATCCATGAACTGTCCGTGTGGTTTAGCATTTTCTAAATGTCAGACATGCATGCTAATAACCCTGGAAAGCAGTCATATTGAAAACAAAGGGACCTGCAAGATGATCTTACACACTACAATGGTTACACACAACAAAGGTGTGAAAAGTTGTGAGCTGGAAGAGGGCGGTCTCGGGTAACAGCAGCCCTACCTCTACTTCATCTCCCTCGCCGATATCCTTGTGGTAGTCGGATGGGGGCGGCAACCTCACGTCACTGAACGGCAGCTGTCTTTCTGGTTGCCAGCTATTTTAAAGAGGTAAATATGCAAGCATATCTGTTAATATTTTAAGCAGAAACTTGATTTTGCTTTAAAGTCTTATCTGGGAACAAAATTTTGGTGAACTACACACTTGATTAGTGTTCATACTCAAAGACCAGGACATTATTAGCAAACCCTGATCATGCTGTTTAGCATTGACAAGGTGATTTAGCAGAATGCAGACATTCACATTTCCCATTACATGGACTGTAACTCAATATAAATCACAAGATATCTGATATGAGTTCTCTTATAAAAGCTTGAACATGTTTAACAGTGCAGTCCCATACAATATTATTAACCTGATGAATACTTTTCCTTACCACTGCAACTGGCTTCTCCTGTTCTTTGGTGGTTGTTTTTTTTTTTTTTGGCGTGTGTTGCCATTTTAAAGTGCCAGCATACCATCTCATAAATATTCAACAACTTTTTCTCTTTCCTGTTAATCTACTGGTCAGATAAAACACCCTTCAAATAACTTCCAATAGCTGCATTTGGAGTTTCCCAGTCACCTGGCAACAAATTCCTGATTAACCACAAAGTGATTGCGTGACAAATGGCTGAAACCTAGAGAGAGTATATTTATAGGCATGTAACCATTGACCCAATTAACAACTCGGTTTGACTCACGATATTTGGTTTAACGCTTATAAGAGCAAAGGGCCATAGAAAAGCGGTCGTAATTTAGATATACTGTCTATAAACTGTATATAAAATACATTGTCTCTAAATTAAACACATGAGGATCAGGGGGCAGAAAAAATAAAAAAAATAAAAAAATTTGCACTGCAACCAGCCAGCAGGAACACAAAACTTCAACTTTAAGATCTGTTGAACGCCCAAGGTACACATACAGTCTAGGACTGGGCAGCATGGCCAAAATGATATTGGTAATTTCCGAACAAAATAATGCTATACCATTGTGTAGCACATTTTCTGTAAACCCAAGGAATAAATAAATAAATAGTTTTTTTTTTTTAATAAATAAGAAAATGCAGGAATGTAGGAGACAATTCTGTACATAACTGAATTTTAAATTGCTACCTATGGCTATTTCATGGTTATTTATAAATCCTATACAAATAAATATATACAATTACGCAGATACAAATTTAAACAAGACGCTTCAAAATTCACACAGTAAAAATTTTAAATCTTTTTGTGAATAGAATATAGCATTAAAAAAGCCTGTAAACATGTATATCCTCATATACATGCTAATGTTTATAGAGTAAGCAGTAGCCATTTAGAATAAAAAAGCCACTCGTTATTAAAAATGCATCTTGATCCAAATCAATAGGCCTATAATAATAATAATAATAATAATGAGTCTATATTTAACACACTATATTTCCTTATTGCTAATAATTTCTTACACAATGTGTTGTCCTGTAGCTCAGCAGAGGAAAAAAAAAGGTGTCCTCTAAACTTGAGAAACTTCGCACTGCTCAATTTGTGCGCATGTGTTTCAGATATGTTAAATGCTGAGCCTATTTTCCTCTCACAGGATTATCAAATTATCTAAACTATAACTTATAACTAGGTCGATGCTAATAGGGTCGTAAACATGATCAGGGTAGCAGGCCGAGAGGTGGTGTAGACACTGGGCTGTTGGTGTAGACTGACTGGCAGCCTATCAAACAGACAGTGCATAGATGCCCGAGTGCAGTTGCTTGGCTCATGTAACTGAATCCAACAAAAGCTGTTTTAAATGAAGGAAAATATTCCTGTAGAGTGTGATTTTAACACTCTCTACATGATTATATACAGTAGAGCATAATATGAAACAAACGTTTTATCATCCAGGATATATCGGCATATTGCACAGCCTTAATACAGTCTATGCTTCTAGAGTACATGAGGTGATGTCACGTGCATACCATCTATTATACACCCCTGCTGTCTAAACAATGCAACTGCAATGCATTAAGCCCAATTTTTAATAGTAATATTATATAAATATATATCTTTTTTGTACTGTTATTTATCATAGCATGATCTATGGTTACATGCCCATCCTACAACACTTCTCAAATTTCCTTATCTGCAGTCTGTATTGAAATGATTTGGGACACACACCCACGAGAGCATGGGACCATGCCACTATGGCAGCACCCTATCCTTGCTTACTCAGTCACTTTCTCTTTCACACACAAGCATCTTAATCTGCATGGCGAGTCATTCCAAAACAAGCTGGGCAAAACCCTAATGGGACAAAGGGTACTCCGTTATCTGTTTTTGCTCTTAAGACCAAGCAACAATACAGCACAGTATAAAAAACAGAATTATTTGAGCATGCATTCACAAACTCAAAGGTGAATGACTACAGTTGGAGTTGGTGGTGGGGTAATGTAACCAGTCCAAGAATGGCAGGGACATCATCAACCCCCACCCAAGTTCACATATCTCAGAGGGCTATTTCTGTATCATACCCATCAGGAAAGACAAGAGACAGAATGAACATGAGTGCTCTAAGAGCGCAGGATATGGATAAATATATATTACGGCCCAGTGGGGATACTGATCAACTTGCTGACTGGGAATTATTCAAATCAACAACATGACTGCTTAAACAGAAGAGTAGAATAGAGAAAATACAAAGGAATTGCAGGACAGGACATGAACAGAGAGGGTGGGGGCATGGAAGAGAAAGTGAGACAGAGAGACAGGATAGCACAGGTGCTATATATGAGAGAGAGGGGGGGGGGAGCGAGAGAGAGAGAGAGAGGGGGAGAGAGCGAGAGAGAGCGAGAGATGGGGGTGGAAGTAAGGGATTTATGCAGACAAAGTTAGGATAAGAGAAACGGACAACACTAACTCCCGGCAAGATGTCAAACATATGCAATGGTAAATTTATTGAGCTCAGCTGAGCAAAACAACTGCAGTGTTTCAGCAGCAGTCAATTTAACTCGTCTGTGTATTGGATTAGGGGTTAGAGGTCGTGCACTAGTGTTACATTCAAACCCATGAGAAGCTACATAAACTTACTTGTTCTCAAAAACTATTGTGAGGGAGTCTTCATGGACATCTTTAATGAATGCCTGAAAGGACACAGAGGAAACAGAGCATGTTAAGCTTCAAATAGATGCCTGACCATGGTATACCTGCACTACATAGCAAGCGTTTCTTAAAAAATAAAAATAAAATAAAAAAAACAAATACATTTAAAAAAAAAAAAAAAAAGAGGGGGGGGGGTCATGTCAATTCTGGGGTAGGGGAATGGAGGTGAAACATTTCTTGATGTTGCCACAGCAGTTTTATAAAAAGGCAGAAGAAACAGCAAATGTTTCTCTCTCCATATTCATTTATTCCTGACATCTCCAGTCTCAAGAGGGCATGAGAGCCCTTTCAGATTCCCTTGACAGTCAGGCCAGGTTTCATATACGGATGAACACACACACACACACACACACACACAAACAATGTGACAAAAGTTTTTGGAAAATTACAGTCTGGGATTCATGACCGCAAAAGTGAGATGTGTCTACGTTAACAGCCCACTATGATTATAAAAACATAAGCGAGCTAACAAGGAGCAACAAAAAGCAAAGACCCCTTCACAGAATCCTCTCCACATTTATCATGCCCCCACTCAGATTTATCAAGACACACCTCCAGCCCAGAGGGCATGCTGAGTGACAGCACTGGCAGGTTGACGCTGCCTAATATGGGGCCAACAAGGCATGGAAGAGATAAAGACAGCAAATCCAAGTGCTCTGGTATCCCAGCTGCTTGCAGAGACACCATCTTCTTTGGGGGAAAAAAATAATTCACTGATATCAAGGTCTTATGTGTGCATATATAACCCCACTATAATTTTAAAGCTTCCTGTGTTTGAATCAGAACTGATGGACGTCAGTCAGCTGGAGGGCCTGCATTCAAAAGAACAGTTTGGAAAGACATCAGTTAAATTCCTAACTAACTCCGTATGTTACAGTAGCCATGTTGGGACACGTGCCTGAACAGTAATGACGTCCAATATGCCCATTACATTTACCACTCCTTCAAGTGACAACGCAGCCAATCCCATTTTGGTTCGAGTTTTTGGAGTGTCAGTGCAGTCACCATTGAGTAACCAATCAGCACTGGCCACTGACCATCTACTTTATTATCTAACTGGTCAGTCAGCTATCCTTTTCAATTCAGCAAGTATACCAGTGGCAAATATCTTCAGAGCACCAGGAACTCAATCGTAATCAGATCTCTGTGCAGCTCCTGAAACCACAGAGGTAGCCATTATATAACTCCGATATCAAAAGTGAAGAGAGCTAAGCAGCATGTACTTGATTTCAATCTTCAGCTACACCGTGACAGACTGAACGTAGCTGACTGAAGCAGTAATTACCTCTTTCTAGTGCTGCAAAACCCGAATAAAATTTATTTTTGTTGTTTAGTTAACAATATAAGTACGTTAGCATTTTATTTTTTAGTCATCCTTTAAAAACGTATTTAAAACAAATGGGAAAGCGTTGAATAATGACATCATAACAGTGGAGAATATCACACATTAATATTAAGCAGGGTGTATGACTATTAAAAGAAAAAGGAGTGGAGGTGGGGAGCGAAAACGTGAATGCGTCAGTGTTAACCGAATTCTGTATAGAGTTCAAGTCTTGCTGAAAGGGTGGCGCTGGATTTACTCGCGCTGTGAGCAGCGCCGGCACCGAGGAGCCTGGTGGGTGGGGGACATGGCGGGGGTCAGGGAGTGTTAAAGAGAGTGTTGAGTGTCAGAACTGAGATCACCTGTTCCTTTTCCACCTGCTCTCATCCCTCAGAAATAATCCTTCACACAACTAATATCACTGCTCAGTATAGGACATGTGCGGCACCAATACTCTTACTACAAATGACAACACAGTGGGATAACCCGGGCAATGATTTGCAGTATTACAGACTCTCCTCTGCCATGAGCAAAGAAATGGAAATGCCAAAACACTGTACGAGACGATTAATATTAGGAAATAAGCAAGATGATCAAGTAGCTGAGGAATAAAGAGCCCCTCTACTAGGTTCAGCCAGGTTGCACTGGACAGGGCTGACGCTAATAAAAGCCCAAAACTAACAGAGGGGTTTCTGATGTCAGGGAAATCCAGCCCTCATAACGAAAAGCACGGCTCACTCATTACGAGTAATTATTACGATGGTGATGACTGGCATGATATTGCTTTGGATCGTGTTAAGCAGTTTCTAACGGTGCCCATGACAGGCTGGATGAGATATGGCACACATGCACACTGCTAGTACCCCGTTACGTAAACGCCTAACGAAGGGCGCATTAAAGGCCAACCAGAAGGCTCATAACCCCCCAAAAAAGAAATCATAGCATGTCTTGATGTATCCCTCCCACAAAACATGTTTAAACAAACATCATGATCCATGATTTGGACAGATGTGCTGGTGTAGATAAATAGGGGAAATGTAAACACGACTGGAACAGAACCTTGCTGTCTGTAAGCTTTGATAATCTGACAACACAAAGGTCTGTATTCTTTCCAGAAGAGTGTCTGAATTTCCACAATTGCTCCAGATCGCAGTCTGGGCAGATCAGAGCCGCGCAGGACTCAACCCCGGATTCATCAAGGCCTCCCATTACCAAGTGATGCCGAGCCCCAAGTCGTGCATAAGACGGCATACGAATCCGAGCTCGTTCCAGGTGCCATGACAAGCCATTTAAAACGGTGCTGTCCCGGGTTTAAACACGGCATCAACGCCAGGGTTCAGTGGAGTCGGTTACCTTGTAGAAGGCCCCATTGGAGCCGCGCACCTCCACCGGCAGCCCGTCCATGGCGGCCGCTGCGTCCCCGCCGCTGTGCCTCTCCGCGGGTCCTCCTCCACCGTGCGGCTCCGCTAACAGCCCCAGCTTCGCCGGCCCTTCACCCGTCTCAGGCCGCTTGCGGATTTCCAGCGTTTCGGTGTGGGGGGAGAGGGGCTGAGGATAAGTTAGCAAAGAGATGCTGCGGTTAGCCTGCTAGCTCTCCTTAGACACCCCTTACATTACAGCCGAGTTACCTCAGTAACGGTAAGGTTAGCGTTAGATAGTTAGCTGTCGACTGATCCAGACACTGTTAGATCTTACTTGTGTTGTTTGGAGAGAGGAGCAGCACCGGTCCGGTTACTGCAGCGGCACGGGTCAGGATGTTGGCTGTCGGCTAATGTCTCAGGCGATGTTAGCAAACAGCTAATGGTCGCTAATTAGCGCGCACGAACACCTCCTCCCTCGGTTGCCGGGCTACTAGCTATGTAACACAGCAAGTAAGTCTTACTGCTTATGTTTAGGGGACGGGGGAAGGTGAGTTATAGCGTAGTTACGAAACGTCGTAGAGCTAGCCTTAAAATCCTCCTATTACCCGGCAACTCCTCTCAGCCCGTTGCCCGTCCTCCCCTCGCACGCGCGCAGTCCGAGTGAAAATTCACGACTGTGAATGACCCCCAAATGCCCACCCCTGCCACCGCAAACTCCGCCCACACTCCGATTAGCCTCCGGCAATTGCACAGAGACCCCGTCACTCAAGAAGAACGGCGGCGCTTATTGGCTAACACGTTAGAGGCTGGTCAAGACAAATCCAGTGCCTGAACTGTTGATTGGTTGTAGTTTCTCTGTACTAAATTTAGCCGACTTGTTTCACAATCCATACTGATTCACAAAACCATCTGTGTACACGCATGTCCACGGAGTATTTATACACCACCCACTTCAACTTCTATGTGCCCATCTATCAATCCATCTATCTTGATCTAAAGCTCAGTACATTACCAAGGATGTAGTATGATATAAAAAATGTATAATTTTTCATAATTTCAGTGGAGCAACTGGAAATAGTTTGGATTCTGTGGCTGAAAAATGTCTGAACAATAATCCCCTTATAAATATCCATAATACATCAGTTCATCATTAGTATCCTGCTCAGGATCACAGTGGATCTAGAGCGTGTCCCAGAAACACCGGGTGGAAATACACCCTGAATGGGAGGTCAGTTCATCAGAGGACACTGTACACACACACATACACACACACACACACACACACACACACAGAGCAATCCATCTACTAGAGACAGAAACTCCACCTCAGGATTAAACCAGAGACCATGGAGCCAATATAATACTGAAATCATGCCTCTGATTTTAAACACATTATTAAATATATACCACACTGGTACAGCACAATCTGATTGGATCGCTATCTCAGGATTAAATCCATGGGATAATGCTTGAATCAAAATTCACAGCAAAAAAAAAAAGAAAAAAGACAATTTTATTTAATATGGTTGCTTTGAGCAAGTGACGTCTTCATCAATTACCATAAAAATATTGGTTTAGTTTGTTTTTCTTGTGTTGTCATTTTTGTGTCTTTTTGCGTAGTATGGACCAAATATACTAAACCGTATCTGTTAGCTACACAGCTCTTAGCTCGGCTAGAAGTGCAGGCCTCAGCTGAACCTGCCTCTGTTATTGTTAAAATATATAAATAAAATGTAAATAAAACCGTTACACACCTCTTAGCCTATGCTCCTGTTTGTGCACAAGCTCAGAGCTTACCTCGGTCTGTCATGATGCACTTTTTTGTGCCAATGTTCCTGTGCAGTAATAAAACAATTATGCACCTCTTGCTCGATGGGCGTCCGCCTCGCCTTCAGCACATAATTGGTAATTGCCAACATTTCTATTACTGAATTACACACTTACTGTATCATTGTAAAAGCAATCTGTGCTGTAGTTATATTTTGGTGCATGGGATTGCAAATTAGAAACTCTAATTTTTTTTTTTTGTAGGGTAACATGGTGGTGTAATGGTTAGCTTTTCTGGCTCACGGCAAGAGGGTCCTTGGTTCTCTGCGAGGGTCTTTCTGTATGGAGTTGGCATGTCCTCCCCATGCTTGTGTGGCTTTTCTTCTGGTACTCGTGTTTCCTCCCACAGTCAAAAGACATGCACATTAGGTTATTTGGCTGTTCCAAATTGCCAGTGTGAATGATTGTATGTGTTTGTTGCCCTGCGATGGTGTGGCAAGATTTTCAGGGTGTACCTTTGCCCAGAGTTAGCTGAGATAGGTAACAGCCTCCCTGCAACCCTAATAGGAGAAAGCGGTTTGGCAAATGGGTGAGGGAGTGAACTCCACTGCAGTCAATCAGTCAGATACTAACCATGACTATGCCAGTAATTTGCACACTGATTTGCTCTTAAATATGATTCTAATGTGGATTGGAGTTTGCATGTTCTCCCAGCTGCGATGGCCTGGCGAGCTGTCCGGGGTGTACTCTGCCCTCGCCCAGAGTCGGCTGAGATGGGCGCCAGCCTTCCTGCGACCCTAATTAGGATTAAGGGGTTCAGAAAATGACATGACATGACATGTTCTCCCTGTGCTTGTGTGGGTTTCCTCCGGGTTCTCCGGTTTCCTCCCACAGTCCAAAAACATGCACAGTAGGCTAATTGGCTGTTCCAAATTGCCCCTACATGTGAGTGTGGGTGTGAATGTTTGTGTGAGTGTTGGCCCTGCGATGATCTAGCGAGCTGTCTAGGGTGTCCCCCGCCCTCACCCAGAGTCGGCTGAGATAGGCGCCAACCTCCCCGTGACCCTAATTAGGATTAAGCGGCTTAGAAGATGAATGAATAAATAAATGTAGTGGATGTTTCCCACCGATTGCAACAAGAGATTTTGATTATACCTACCCAATAAATATGTAGAAACTCATTTGGAGGTTTTAGCCATCTGGGTCACGATGGATGTCCTTTAGTAGAGGATTTCACATTCAATTACAACTATTTACACCAAATGAGAGATACTGTCATTCAGGATGTTGAGTTTTATATTTGACTTGTTAATATCTTTGTACTGGTAACTTTTGCTAGGATATGTTAGAGGAAAGTTTCATGACAGCATTTTTGGATCATTTGGTGGCGTAGTGGTTAGCACTTTCACGTCATACTAAGAAGATCCTGGGTTTGAGTCCTGGACATGGTGAGGGCATGTCTGTGTGGAATTTGCATGTTCCCCCATGTACATTAAGCTAATTCAATGTGAGTGGGAATGGATGTGTTGGCCATAGCAAACCTATGGCAGTCTGGTTGCTGTGTTGTGCCGAACAAATTTGTTTTTCCCAGGGGAGATTTATGGGTATAAGGGTCCTCTTGATTATCTGATTCATTTATTTACTGTTGAATTGTTTTATGGAATCTATATAAACTTGCTGGACCTGACTGGAGGGGACAGTAAAATAAGGAAGACAGCAAAAAGGAGCAAAAGGGAAAGCAGAAAGAAGAAAGAGGAGACAAAAACACTATAGATATAAATCAACGACCCTTCAAACCAAACTATCACAAGACATTAAACTGCTACATTGACAGTAATCAAGAGTTTGCTAAATAATAACCCAATCAAACGTATCACAACAACAACCAAAGTACCAGATACACAGTCACAGAAAAAAAAAAAATCTCTTGGTGCATAAACCTAATAGACAACTCAGTGACTGTGTCAGCATGCAGAGTATGAGGAATAAGTGAGTGATCAGTGATGAGGAGTGGTGAGTGAGATCGTGCAAATGCAACCACATCTGCACAGAGGCTAGAGGCAGACTAGGGCAGTCCAGAGACCCGGGCCATCACACCAAAGACGACCCTGGACCCAGCCAGAGGGTGGCAGAGGAGAGCCCCAGCCAGAGTCCCCCTCGGTCACGCGGCACAGGCCCCGGCGAGCCAAGATCGGCAGCCACGGACCCCGCCAGGTACCGGCCATCCAGGGTGGCCAGTGCGGGCCCTCTGCCTTGGGGAGGGGGGTTGCCTCTGGGCAACCACGCCCAGGAGAACCAGGCCCCCCAGACAACCACCCGGTGTGGGCCTAATCCCTACAAAAAAGCCACTCTCATCCATCTTCCTATCCAATGTCTGCTCCCTAGAGACCAAAATAGACCTTCTCCAGCTGGACTTAACATCTAAACACGAGTTAACTGCTGTGTCATCATTCTGACAAAAACCTGGCTAAACTCATCAATTCTGGACATCGCCGTTAGAATTGAGGGGCTAGCTACAATCCGTGCCGACAGGTGCAGTGCACTCAGCGGCAAATCCAGAGGGGGCGGCTTATGTATTTACATCAACAACAACTGGTGTAAAAATGCTAGAGCTGTTTTCAGTCACTGCTCACCGGACATTGAGCTCTTGACTGTGATCTGCAGACCGTTCTACCTGCCCAGGGAGTTTACTGCTGTTATCATCACTGCTGTATACGTGCCCCCCAGCGCTAACACCAAGGAGGCCATGAGTGCTCTTTACCGGGCTATCAGTGAGTTGCATACTTCACACACGGAGGGCATTTTTGTTGTTGCTGGTGATTTTAACCAAGCAAACATGAAAACAGTCCTCCCTCATTTTCACCAGCATGTGGACTTTGCAACCAGGGGAATGAACACTTTAGACAAAGCCTACACCAATGTTGCGGATGCATTCAAAGTATCCCCCCGCCCCCACATCACCTCGTCTGATCACTTATCTGTTATGCTAATTCCAGCTTACAAGCCCCAGTTGATTCTGGAAAAACCCACCGTTAGGCAGGTGAGAAAGTGGTCTGAGGGGGCCATGGAGGCATTGCAGGGCTGTTTTGAGTGCACAGACTGCAACATATAACAACCATACTGATATTGATGAGTATGTCATGACTGTGTCAGCCTTCATCAACAAATGCATGGAAGAAGTCAGTGTCATAAAAATATCTCCACCAGGGCCAACCAAGAACCTTGGATGTCTGAGGAAGTACGCAGAATGCTGAATGCTCGGAACTCAGCCTTTAAGTCTGGTGATAAGAAGGCACTGAAGACAGCCAGAGCCAATTTAAACCGTGCCATCAGACTCACTAAATTACTTACAGTCAGAAAATAAAAGACTTTTTCAATGACTCTACAAACAACAGGAGAATTTGGCATGGCTTACGGACAATCACTAGCTATAGGACAGCCCCTCCTGTGTGCGATAATGACACTGACTTCCTCAATGACCTGAACAACTTTTTTGGATGGTTTGAGGCACTAAATAGTACTCCTGCAGAGAAAGAAGTCCTACGACAAGAAGAAACAGCACTATGTCTTGCCTCAGCTGATGTGCAGAGGACCCTGAAAAGAGTAAAGACCGGCAAGGCCCCGGGCCCTGACAACATTCCTGGACGAGTGCTCAGAGAATGTGCTGATCAGCTGGCTTCCGTCCTAACAGACATCTTTAACACCTCACTGAGCCAAGCCAAAGTCCATACCATTACCACTATCCATATTGTGAAGTTTGCCGACGACACAACAGTAGTGGGCCTCATCAGAGATGACAACGACCTGTCCTACAGGGAAGAGGTGGAGCAGCTGGTGAGATGGTGTGAAGTCAACAACCTGATCCTGAACACTGACAAGACCAAAGAGATTCAGGACTTCAGGAAGATTCAGCGCAGCCACGCCCCCTCCTCATCAGCAACACGGCTGTGGAGGCGGTTAGCAGCACCAAGTTCTTGGGGGTGCACATCGCAGACGACCTCACTTGGTCTGTGAACACTGTGTCTCTGGTTAAGAGGGCATTCCTGAGATGGATTAAAAGAACCCACCTGCTCCCGCCCTTCCTCACTACGTTCTACAGGAGTACTGTAGAGAGCACCCTCACTAACTGCATCTCTGTGTGGTGTGGAGAATGCACTGCTGCTGACTGGAGGAATGTGAGGAGAGTGGTGAGGACAGCTGAGAAAATCACCGGGAGCTCCCTTCTTTCTGTGCAGAACATTGCCCCTCAGCGATGTCTGTCCCGGGCCAGAAACACCATCAAGGAGGCCTCACACCCACACCACAGACTTTTTTTCACTTCTGCTCTCTGGAAGAAGATTCTGCAGCATCCAGTGCAGAACCACAATGTTCCGGTATAGTTTCTTTCCCCCCAGGCCATCAGATTAATAAATCCATAGACTGTACTATTCCACTGCACTGCTGTACTACTGACTTTTTTTAATCTGTACCTTATTGTATTTTTGCACTGTTTTTTTTGCCATTTGCACAGTCTATATTCCACTGTCTTTATTCTATATTTTTACTGTCCATATTCTACATTTTTGCTGTCTATATTTTATACTTTTTAAACTCTAGCAAGCAAATGCAACGACACTTCGTTCTGTATATACTGGTATATCTGAATGACAATAAAGTTTGTCTAAGTCCAAGTCTTTGACATAGTACCTGTTAAAGTGTCAGTGTCAAAACTCATTGTTTTATTATGTGAAAAGTTTTCCCAGGCCACCCCTTACTGTGCTGTAGTAATCATTGTTAATAAGCAGGACTCTTTAGATCTGCATTTATTTCACTGTAAAATCACTCTGTGTACTAATGGCTAAGACTTTTTTTTTCACGTTGTATGTTACTATATTCAATACAATTTACCTAATGATGTGTGGACCTTTCTGGAATAGTATTACAAAATTAATTTATGCATTCATTCGACAAACCACTTAATCCTACTAGGGTCATGGGGAGGCTGGAGCCTATCTCAGAGGACTCTGGAAAAAGGCAGGGTATACCCTGAACAGCTCACCAGACCATTGCAATGGCAACACACACACAATGATTCACACTCACATCCATACTTGGGCAATTTGGAAAAGCCTTTTAGCCTATTGTGCATGTGTCTGGATTGTAGGAGGAAACTGGAGTACCCAGAGGAAACCCACACAAGCACAGAACATGCAACCTCCACATAGAAACGCCCTCGCCGATCCTGGGACTCGAACCCAGGACCTTGTTGCTGCAAGTCAGACATGCTAACCACTACACCACCCTGCCACCCAGTATTATAAAAGTCATTTAAAAAAAAATAAATAAATAAGGGGACCAAGGGAACAACTGAAGACAACAGATGTGAGAGATCTGGTGGAGGATATCTGAGCCTGCCGCTCTGACATGTTCTGTACTCATGTGTGACAGATATGCTAACACTTCAACATCAGCACAATGCTTCACAGAATTAGCAATCTGACTCATTTCGGAATTCTGATCTGAATTATTATTATATTTTTTTTACTACATTCTTTATACTGATTGAAGATCATCAAAGGCAAAAACAGGTGCTGATAAACAGACAAATATAAGTTGCAGTGACCAAACCACATCTTACAAAGTGCTTATTTAACCTACTCTACAGTACATTGCCAAGGCTGTCAAAAGTATTTGATCTTTTTTAAAACCAGCAGATGGCAACAGAGCTCCTTTTATCACATGCCTGCATTATGTATACCTTGTATGTGGTGTGTTTTCCAAGTTGTCCTTGTACGTCTATGTAAAATACATAAACAGGGGCAGTGGTGGCCTGGTGGTAGGGTGCTGGATTGCTGATCCCAAGGTCGGGGGTGCAAGCCCCACTCTCAGCGAGTTGTCATTGCTGTCCCCCCAGTGCAGCTAGCTGGGTTATCAAAGACCGGCCATGTCTCTCACTGTCTGTGGTGAGAGACATGTAAAAGAACCATTGCTGATTGTCGTCAAGAGTAGGCTGCATAGCCGTCAGCATGTTTCTGCCCTGCGATGGCCTGGCGAGCTGTCCAGGGTGTACTCTGCCCTCGCCAGAGTCGGCTGAGATGGGCGCCAGCCTCCCCGTGACCCTAACTAGGATTAAGCGGTTCAGAAAAATGAATGAATGAAAACACATAAACAAAAACATGTGGCATAAACAGCAGGTGAGGATGATCTTTGACTTTTAAGTTGTACTGCCAGCAGAAAAGGCTGCTTTGGCGTGTAGGGTTGCAGATTTTCATTTTGTGTGTGTGTGTGTTACCCACTGTTTACATAGTCACATTATGGGGACTTGTCTTTCTTATGGGGACAAAACGCCAGTCCCACAACGGAATTCATTACATTTTATGACACTTTTGAGAATTAGGATAAAGTCTGAGTGAGGTTCAGGTTAGGGTTAGGCAAGTAGTGTTTGGTTAGGGTAAGTCTCCGGGAAATGAATGTAAGTCTATATATTGTTTCAGGGATGCCGAAGTGATGTAAACGTAAAATATTAATACATCTAAATTATATTTTATAAAGAGGAGCAGGTATAGTGGTTAGAACGTCTTCCTGACAGCAAAAATGTCCTGGGTATGAGTCCTGGACTTGGTGAGGGCGTTTCTTTGTAGAGTTTGTATGTTCTCCCTGTGCCTGTGTGAGTTTCATCCAAGTACTCCGGTATTCTCTCACAGTCCAAAGACGTGCACATTAATCTAACTGGCTGTTCTTGCAACTAGGGTGAGTGTGAGCGTGAACGGTTGCGTGTTGGCCCTGCACTGGACTGGCAACCTTTTCAGGGTGTACCCTCTCTGTGCTCAGAGTCGGCTGAGATAGACTCCATCCTCCATGTGACCCTCGGCAAATTAATGTATGAAAGAACTAATTAATATTTGATGGAAAAAACTAAGCTAAAGAAACAAATACAATACAAAGATCTCTTCCAAATGTGAATCCATTTCAATATAAACTCTTTTCCTGTATATGTTTAACATAGCTGTATTCACTTTCATCTGATTTTTTTGTATTAGTACATAAAAAATATAAAAAAATAAAGTTAACAAGTAAAGCAATACAAAAATGTTAATATGCTATACTGTCTAACAAACAGGGTTAAAATATGCCAGAGAGACAATTGTTTAGTTCTTTTATTGTAATTTAAAAACAAAAACAACCCAACAACATAATGTGATTTATTACTGCTTTACCTCCCAGCATCTTTAGATGACAGCAAACAGTAGAATGATGTGTAATATTTTCATTTCCTGAAACAGTCAGCTGTTGGATAGATAAAAAGTCACATCTTGTCTTTGACACAGATCTGTTCTTGAATATTCACTGACGTTTCGGGGCCAGCCTTGGAGACTCACATACCTGACAGGTTTAAATTCTTCCTGTGCCAACGTGCCTGGAAAACTCATAAAACTCCCTTTATGGTTTTAGGCAAGCAAATTACAGAGGGAAAATATAATTGTTGCAAAACACTTTAGTATTGTTGGACACAATGACTACAGACTCGCTGTTTCCAAATTAAAAAAAAGGAACTAACTCTAAAATGTCTGCTGTGTGGAAAACAAACTCTGGAAAACTAATCACGATAAGGTCAAAAGCTCAGGTGTGAGAACAGCTTGTACTTCAAATGCAATAAACATTAATCTAATTGCACATCAGTTACAGTTGCAAGGCAGTGATTAAAAAGAAGAGCCACATGTCTTTTTTATTTCTGTGTAGATTAAATAGTGCTGTAGAGAATCAGTTAAAGAGACTGTTAATATGCATAATAACACGAGTGGAACTAGATTTTAATAATAGTAAAACTGAAAAAAAAGACTTAGTTTTATTTCACTTTGGTACAGGTAGTTACATCTGAAATTAATAAATACATAGAAAAAATTGATATATGATATCAAACATGAGAAAGGTCACTTCTAAAAGCTGTACTGTTTGTACACTTTAAAATGTGAAATATTCATAGTATGCTACCTGACTAAGAACTTATATCTCAAGGAATATGACAGAGTTTGCATCCGCAGTAATGCATATCTCTGCACGACGCACAGTAGTCTCCCATACCAGCAGCTCCAGGATGCAATCAGAGCTCTGACAGCACATCAGTCAAAAATACCTGATAAGCCTTTTGAGAAACTTTTTTTTTTTCATGCAAACAAAAGTCTGTCTCTTGCAACTAAACCCCCTCTGGTTCAAAAGTCACGTAGCCTCAAACTTGGGTATGCATGGAAGGCATGCATGGGAGAGATCTCTGGAGTTCAAGACGAGCATTCTGACAAAGGAAAATATAGAATAGAGGATCTAACAGTGTATTTAAACTTGTTAGTCCATAGCAGATCCTGTAGTACAGGTAGATAGAGCGTTCCAGCGTACACTGGTCTTCAGTGAGTAGCAGAGCTACGAATCTATATCCGCCCACCATGTGATAGGGACCAAACACCATGATGAAGATGATGGTGATGACGGTTAGGGTGCCCACAATTCTTTTGCGCTCGTGATCAGAGATGGAGGGGGAGTTGCGGAGTGTTACTCCAATTCTGGCAGATGTGCAGCTGTTAGGAGAGGGGTAGAAATTATTATTTTTAAGTTGACATGGTACATATATTTAAAAACAGTATGCTGTTTTTAAGACATAAACATGCTTTTAGGAAACAATGCATAATAGGGCCTGCTGTTATGGGAAAATAATCAACAATAAGGTAACATGTTGTGGCCTGATGTTACTGTTACTAACACAAAAAATGAGTGTTTCAAAGGTCAGATATTATACCAATTTTAAGACCCTTATTTTTAATTTTGGACACCAGAGGAGCACAAAGGTATGATTCCCAACCCAAAACCAAAACCCTCCACAGTTCTTCAAGAAGCTGTTTGCCCTCCTCCCCGAAACGTGATTTTGAGTGCAAATGCTGGAAGGCTTGTTTGGCTTTCTCCTCCCATTTATCTGCACTGATTGGTCGCCAATCTTTTCACAGCTGAAAGCTCCACACTCAGTGCACTAGGAAGCAGACTGGGATGGGAAGAGATACCGCTGTGCATGGGAAGGCAGTGGTTGAAGGCTTGGTAATCAGAGGGCCCAACATGCTACGACACACTAGTGTGCCTGAGAAAAAAAATGGAAAAAAATGTTTATGGCCAGCTCAAACAGCCCAGAGGGAAACAGTAAACATGCCCTAACCTCATTATTTGACACTCGGGTGTCATCTAACACAACTATTAAACACTGTAAAACATTTTTTTGGAAAAATCTCTCCTTTGTATATAATCGCTTATATTCTACAGAAGTTAATATCATAGCATCACATGGTACTTGCTAAATTCTTTAGTGACATTAAATGTTGTTTAAGACAATTTAATTCCTGTTATGACTTATATATTAACAACTGTTTGTACTTCCTTGAAGTTCATTCATTCATTAATTTTCTGAACCGTTTATTCCTAATTAGGGTCGCAGGGAGGCTGGTGCCCATCTCAGCAAACGGCAGAGTACACCCTGGACAGCTCGCCAGGCCAGAAACACGCTGACGGCTATGCAGCCTTCTCTTGACGAAAATGAGCAATGGTTCTTTTACATGCCTCTCACCACAGACAGTGAGAGACATGGCAGGCATTCGATAACCCAGTTAGCTGCACTGGGGGGACAGCAGTGACAACCCTTTGATAGTGGGGCTTGAACCCCCAACCTTTGTATCAGTAATCCAGCACCCTACCACCAGGCCACCACTTTCCCTACTTGAAGTTAATAACACAAATAAAACTTGCCATATCGAGTGTGTATATCACAATTTTTTTGTTTTGGGCACATACAGTATTTTGACCCTCAATATGACATGGAAATCAGAACAAAAAAACTGTGTTGGAGACATATTCGGCCTAAAAAAACCCCTACCAAGTGTTACTAAGCACTGACACATGAAACCCCTTCCATATATGACAAATCTTGCCTTTTAAGTAAGATTCAATATATCAATGAAAACGCATTCCCTTTGTTAACTAACAATGCCTAAAAAATTTATTTATTTTTATTAGACTTAGATAATGTGAGGCCCTTAATACAAGCCACAATACAAGTGAGAGACACGTTGCTAACATATTAGAGTAAGCACATCATTAATAACCTGTGATCTGAATTACAGCTGTTCCCTGATGTGGAAAATCCAAGTAAGTCCAATTTTGGTCAGTTACAAGGCATTGCCCTTATTTTTTTCATCAAGTTAAAATGAAAAATGAACCCATATTTTGGTGTATTTTGATCTGGAATAACCTGGCAAGTCTCTATTATTAGTATAAACTTCTATTTTCCCAGATCATGGTAGAACTGATGCTAATGTCAGAGTGGATGTTATTGAAAATGACACCTTCATTTATAGACTTCAACAGTAATGAGGAGTAATGACTCTTAATCACTAGGGACAATATCATATATTTGCACACACACTTCCATGAAGTTACTCACTTACCCAAGTATAGAGCATGGCATCAGGAAACCCATTACCACTGTGGCTATTTTAAAGTAAGCGTATCTTGGGGTGACAGGATACTGCTCCAAACACAAACCCTCCTGGGGCTCAAATACAGATGGGTAGAGACCAATTAGACAGAACAGGAACACAAGAGTCCAGACGACCACTCCAGAGAACGCAGACAGCCGTACCTTCCTCACACGACGGCTGCTAAATGGGTATACAATGGCCAGACAGCGGTCCAGTGCTATGAGACACAGAAAGACAATGCTTGCATAGACGTTCACGTAGAAGACATAGCCCACCAGTTGACAGGTGATGGCACCATAGGGCCAACGATGATCCCTCTGTAGGTAGAGAATCCACAGAGGTAAGGTGAGCAACTGAAGAAGGTCTGACAGCAAGAGGTTGAGGATGTAAACCAGCTGAGTTCCGCCACCGCTTGAGCGGCCCAGTTGGTAGAGTCCCCAGAGGGAAAGCAGATTCACCGGTAGACCCAGAGAGAAAGCCAGGCTGTAGATATAAGTTAGTCCAACCCGATCTGTCTCCAGTGGAATGTGGCAGCTTCCATTTGTCAGGTCTGTGGAGAGAAAATGGTGGACTTATGTGTAAACCATCTGAGTCTTGTAGAGTGCAGCACAGAATTGGGGTCAGTATTGTTATTGCAATATATATTTTTTTATTATGCATCAGTGCTGCATTAGAAGAAATTACTCACTCATCAGCATGATTTCTATGACTTTCCCACATGAAAGACATTTGAAGATTTGAACATTTAGCTGTGTACACGGCTGAGCCCTGAGCTCTCCCGCTGTCGTTGCAGTGCTTGTTATTGCCTCTTTAGAGCATAGTAACAGGGAATTATAAGCAAAACAAAATCAGCTCATTCCATTTAATACTCAGCACACATTCATTTTTAATGACATGCAAATGCTTTTCCTTACCTTACATCTGCCTCAGATGGGAGACTGTGCTCAGTGTGCAACAACCTGTGAGAGTCAGACTGCATAATTAAATGCCTTATGAAGGGCTTGTCAGATTTTTTTTTTTGATCATTTCCCCCAGCAGGAAGCCACTTCTACTGCCTTTGAGCAGCCACATCCTGAGGCCTTTCTCCTTGAGAACAAAAACACTGGCAAGGGATACGAACTTGGCCAAACTGTTCACACTGATGGAAGGGCTGCTGAGAGACAAGCGAAACACCCTCGTTTTGCTTTCATTTCCTCTGTGATACCCAGACCCCTTTGGATGGGCATTCTGATATGAAAGTTCATGAAGTAATGCTTTGGCATTTGCATCTAAGATAAACTTGTTTTTCTGTCCAGAAAACTTCTCTGTAATGTTGCCTTAACAAGTAGTTTTAAAAGCATAAGACTTAATTTTTAGGTTGAAATTAGGACGGAGGGCGGCCCGTGGCGTAGTGGTTTATATGTCCACATTACACCAAGAAGGTCCTGGGTTTGAGTCCTGGGCTCATAAAGGCATTTCTGTATGGAGTTTGCATGCTCTTTCTGTGTTTATGTGTGTTTCATCTGGGTACTTCGGTTTCCTCCCACTGTCCAAAGATGTGTACATTAAGCTAATTGGCTGTTTCAAATTACCCCTTGGGTGAGTGTGAATGTTTGTGTGTGTGTTGGCCCCACGATGGACTAGTGTGCTGCTCTGGGTGTATACAGCCTTCGCCCAGATTCTGCTGAGATAGGCTTCAGCCTCCCTATGACCCTATTAGGATTAATCGGTTCAGCAGATGAGTGAGTGATTGAATGTAAGCTTTTATGGATTTATTAGTATGAAAGGAATTAGTTTAGAAATTCACTGCCTTTATTTAGGAGTGAAACATTTTTGGAGGGGAGTGAAATTTGATGTTTTTGTTGTCCTCAGTAGAACTTAGTGACTGCACCATATCATACTAAATCTAACAAAAACATTACAAGATAAAACCACAGCTAAAGTATAAGGTACACCCTGAACAGCTCGCTAGACCATCATAGTTAACCTAATGTGCATGTCTTTGGACTGTCAGAGGAAACTGGAGTGCCCGGAGGAAACCCATGCAAACCTGGGGAGAACATGCAAACTCCAAACAGACACGCCCTCGTCGAGCCTGGGACTTGGACCCAGGACCTTCTTGCTGTGGGGCAGACGTGTTAACCAGTACACCACCATGAAACATGCTTCTGATATCTTTTTGTCATATATTTTGCATAAAACCAAGGAAAAATTAGAAAATAACAAAAAACAGGATTAAATAAATTTTTTTTTAATTTATGGGGCCTCTAAAATCATTCATTCATTCTCTGAACCGCTTAATCCTAATTAGGGTCGCGGGGAGGCTGGCGCCCATCTCAGCCGACTCTGG
>JAQMYF010000010.1:16053904-16077651 GCA_030014195.1 Neosilurus mollespiculum | reverse complement strand
TATAACATGACCTAGTCTCTTAAGATAAGTTATCTCAGGGGTTTTTACACGACTTTTATCAGCATAAACATTTATGCATAATGACAAAATCTCGAAATAACCAAAGAATTTGGATTATGACTGAACATGGCACCATATTACATAGTGATTAACACCTTTGACTCACAGCAAAGTCCTGGGTTCGAGACTCGAGCTTCATAAGGATGCTACACAATCTTTTACATGGGGCAGCAGGGTGGTGTTGTGGTTAGCATGTCCGTCTCACAGCAAGAAAGTCCTGGGTTTGTATGTGTGTTGGCCCTGTGATGGACTGGTGAGCTGTTCAGGGATGGCTGGGATAGGCTCCAACCTCCCTGTGACCCTAGTAGGATAAAGCGATTCAAATTAATAAATGGTAATTAATGTTACCTTATTCACTGATTGGCAGCATGACCTATTATGGTGTAGCCAAGTAATTCCTTTGAAGGACCATCTTTAATGAGGCATTGCGCCAAGATGACAATGTGGTAAAGTGACGTTTTGGTGCAGCATGGTGGTGCAATAAGCCCAGGTGTGATTTGCTCTTGAGCTCTAGTTTCTGTGTTTACAGACTTGGAATATTATCTTTATTGTATTTTTGACCCACTTCTCAATTATGTGCTGATATGTATGCATGAGTGAGGGTGTGTTGCCCTGTGACTAACAGGTGTATTCAGGTCCAGCATTTCTGGCAGTATTCTTGTGTCTGGCAGTCATAGACCAGATGGCTGACTGCATACATTTTGAGAACACCCAGGGTGCCATAGAGAGGCCTGAAGGTTTGAATTGCAACACCTGTCCTCGGAAGACAAATCTTAAATATCACTTTTACATAACATGTTGGTGCGCAAAATGAATCATCAAATAATCTCCTAGTTTTGTTGTAACTAAATCAGCCCACTTAAATTTGATAGAAACCATTGGCCTTCTTCTGAACTAGGACGTACATTGAATAGAACCCTTTGTTCTGAACTGTGAAGACTACTGTTTCCATTGTACCACTGTTCAAAAGGGATCAAAGTTGCTGACATATGAAATTGACGAGGCCCTGGGATGCCCAAAGAGGCTGATGGTGGAAATGACGTTTTTACTAATGTGACATTGTCAGCAATCATCATAATTTGTGCTGAGGTAGAAGACACGTTGTTCTTACTCATAATCAGCTTCCAGGAACCTTAGACATTGGCCTTGCAAGCTTAATTCCTGAAGCAAAGCTCAGTTTAGTCATGCTTGACTAAACTCATTACTTGTTTAGCCAAGCATTTTGTTAATAGGCTTTTATTAGGTAAAGGAGCAGATCTGGGGGTTCTCAGGCATAGAGAGTTCTGGTAAACTGTGATGTTGAGATGCTGTCGCTCCCTCACTCTACATGCTCATCCAGGTCCATTGACAGTGGAGTGGCTGATTGCCCAATGCCACAGGGTGCCCTCATGTCTGCCTTCCTTCTGGTTTTTTTATATTTAGTTATGCTGCCATAGTTAGTCATGCCGGAGTCCCTGCTTGCACCAGCACTAATAAAGTTTTCTTTTACCATTACACGATTATGAGCATACCTAACACCCCAAACCACCCCCCATTTTTGCTGAGGTACACATGCTGCTTCTGGGATGTCAGTGATCCTGAACCTTCTAATTTCTGAGTCCTGTGGTCTGTCCTAGTGTGCAGATGCTCGCTGGAGTTCTCATCTTGGAAGCCACTCGCTCCTGCTGATGAAGATCCATATGGGCTTAGATGTGCACTCATAGATATAAACTCTTTTGCCCCAATTATTTAGGACTTACATTTGTGGTATATCCAACCAGACTACATGTTGGACTGTAATGAAGTTTCTCTTATATGGTTTGTATTTTATGGTTTCACCCAAATGAGGATGTTTTTTTCCTTTTGAGCCTGGTTCCTCTCAAGATTTCTTCCTTGTGTCAGCTGAAGTTTTTCCTTGCCACTGTCACCGCGGGCTTGCTCATTAGGGATGTGTAGGGGTTGTAGATTTTAAATTCCTTTTTAAGTTACTTTTACTATGTAGAGCTGCTTTGTGACAGTGTCAGTTGTAAAAACTGCTGTACAAATAAAACTGAATTGAACTGAAATGAATTTGTCATTCCCAGGCTGAGCTGTGTATTGTGAAAAATTTCTTGGCTAACCACAAGGCTAAGCCTCTGGATTACTGATAGGAAGGTCAGAGGTTCAAACTCCAGCACCAGCAATAAAGAAGATTTAAGGGTGTCTGCCAAATGCCATAAATGGTTAACCTTCTGGGTAAGGCTCTGGGTTACTGATCAGAAGGTTGGGGGTTCAAGCCCCAGTACCACCAAGATGCCACTGTTGGGCCCTAGAACCACGCCCTTGACCCTTAACTGCTCAGCTGTATAAGTGAGATAAGAAAAGTCACTCTGGATAAAGGTGTCTGCAATGTGGCCCATATGTATTTAGATAGCAGAACTATAATTGGAGGAAAATAGATCCACACTGTTGTTAGAAATCTGGTTAAAATAGTAGTCACGGGCATTGTCTTAACCACTATGAGACTATAAACACCATCAGGTAGATTTATAGACAAACTCTCTGTGTTTATAGCAGATTAGTTTAAAATGAAATAAAAACTGATAATGAAATAATACTGTACTTAGGAAATCATCGTAGCTGAATTTAAGAGTGCAGATCATGCCCTTAACTAAATGGCATGGAGAGTGGTTGTGAAAATGTCAAAGGGAACTATGGGAACTCAGAGTTCTGGGTGGATTTTGCTGGACCTCCCCCACCCAAAGACTCTTGGGTAGGAGTTATTGAATAGCACAGGGCAGACAGAGAGGTAGTGGGTGTGGAAACTTTGTCACTAGTACAGAAAGAGAGAGATGGGAGTTCATAGAAAGTGAAGAAGGAAGAAGGTGGAGCTTCACACATGGCTTCGTCTATATCACAATTCCAAAGAGCACCATTATAGTGTGTGTGTGTGTGTGTGTGTGTGTTTCTTCTTTATAGCTATTTTTATTGCCATGGTGAGAAGTATGGAAGAGAAGGAGAGGAGCCAAAAGAAAAACAAAAGCAGGTTTTGTATGAGTCAGTCCTTGGGCCTTATCACCAAGTTCCAGCTTCCTCCTCCTCTCCCTGTATTGCCCGTTGGGTCTCATATCAAGCAGGTACAACAATTTCCTGCCCTGTGGAATACAGGCTGGTATTGTAGAACCATATATCCCTAAGGATTATACTATTGT
This sequence comes from Neosilurus mollespiculum, assembly GCA_030014195.1. NCBI lineage: Eukaryota > Metazoa > Chordata > Actinopteri > Siluriformes > Plotosidae > Neosilurus > Neosilurus mollespiculum. The sequence goes on along the minus strand of JAQMYF010000010.1, from coordinate 16,074,421 downwards.
GACTCCTAATGGTTTGAATGGTTTGAATTATTCCAAAGACCTGTAGTCCTGCCATGCCCAAGTCATACATTCTGATACTGGTTCATTAGGACACTGGCTAAGTATACCATCAGAGAGGATAAATAATAGGTTTTTGTAAACCTCAAATAAATAGGATTAAATGTATCAAACATATAGTTCTAAGGACCACACACATTATTTTTGCTTAATAAATACTTATTAGGTGGTCTGTCATTGTATTAAGTTAGATTTAGTTTCCAGGACAGTTTATAGCCTTGCTTTATACATAATTGTTACTTGGTTTTATCAACAGGCGAAAGAAAGTTTAGAAGCTGATATGTAGGTGCTATGGACACAATTGACACAAGTGAAAATAATGGGAAATCACAAACCTTTGAATTAAAACTTCGAGCCTGATCTATCCATCCATCGATCCATCCATTCATTATATATACTGCTTATCTGTCAGAGTCATGAGGGACACAAGTGCCAGTTCGGGCTGACATCAGGTGAGAGCCAGAGTATATTCTGAACAGGCTGCCAAACCAATCAAAAATTTTAAATTAATTCCAAATTATGCATTGCACCACCCAATCTTGTTATATTAAAGATTATGATGCAGCAATGTTAACATTGTAATATTTAATTGGATTTCAGGTGTGTTACCTTTCACAAGTGAATTTCCACATTTTTATTATTATTTTCTAATTCCATGTTGACCCCCAGCCACACTGTAATTGTTTATGAGCTTTAGCTTCTGGTAATATATTCAAAATTATACTAACAGAAGCTAAAGCTCATAAGCAATTATAGTGTGGCTGGGGGTCAAAATGGAATTTAAAAAAAATGTGGACATTCATTATAATATCTGTTCTAAGCTGCTTGTCGCATACACTCACTAAAGGAACCAACAATCTCTGCTACCTTTTCCAAGCTTTATTTTTTAACATTTGTACACATTCAATGAGAGGTCATATAGTGGGCTGCATGATAATTAAACATATTGCAATAATAAAAGAAAGAATAAAAGAAAGGTTTACAGCTTTTGAAGTTGCTTCATCTCAGGCTGAAAAAATGAGAAAAATCTAACCTCTAAATGAAATAAATGTATTCATAGGAAAACAAACCCCTCATCAAGAAATAATTATTATCACCAAAAACATGTACAACTATTATTCACAGCCCTGGAAATGATAGTGAACACAGTGTAACTAAAGCATGGTTCCCATTTATGTTGCAAATCTCATTTTTGGCCTGATTGGAGGGTCTAATAACTTTCATGCTGTAATCCACGACTTCCTGATTGACTGAGGTACAAACAGGAGGTGACACAGAGGCCAGATTCCCTTATCCATCAACATGCAAAAGATAAGAAAACACACAAACCACCAGAAATATGTTGACCTTCACAAGCCATAAGTTGCTTGTAGTTCTGCCACTTCATTGCTTGTGGCTGTCACTGAAATCCTGGCTCTGTTTTTGCATGTGTATAGAAAATAAAAAAAATAAAAGTTTCTTTCTGTGCTAATGTAAGGTTTATAAACTTACATACACTTACATACACATCTCAATGCCATATTGGTTACGCACAGAGACACTAGAAACCAATAAAATTAGAGATATGTAGAAGCCACGAGTGAGATAACATGGGCAGACAAAAGCATTTCCTGAAGTCATGAACCATGTTGCAGCTGAACAAAAGAAGTGAACCATGTATGAACAGTCCATTTGCACTGTAAAGCTAAAGCTGAAACATTAAAGGGGAAAGTTATTAGTTATTATTATTCTAGAAAAATGAATTTCAATTTGTTTTTCAAATTCCAAAACACAGGTGATTAAATATGTGAAAGGACTAGTAGAAAGTGTAAAACTCCTAGACTACACTCTTGAGTCCTTTTTGTATAGTCCAGTTCTTCAATTTCTAAAGAGGTGTAACTTGGAACCATGTATAATACAGAACTCTTTGTTGCAGGATTCCACAAAGAACATTTAATAGTTTCTGCAGAAGAGCCCTGCTTTATTCCATTTCCCCCCTCCTTTATTTGGCCTTGTCAGTTCCCATCACTGGCTATCTTTCCTATCCTTCCACCCACTAGCTAACTAACTTATCTTAACTATCTTCTTATCTATCCTAACTATCAATAGACTGGAGAGAGTGAACACTAGTACATGACTTTTCGTACACAAGTGAAGTCAACTTTCACATATTTTTGAACCCTCAATCCAGTCACAAACTGCTGGCTGGAGTGAACAAGAAGAAACAATGTGCATGCCTATCAGTCTGGCAAGGGATTTAAAATTTTAAAACAAATAAATTATCCCAACAACAACAAAAAACCTTATGCATAGATTTCAAACAAGTGCCAATTGATCAAGAATTGGCTGTCCCAGAAAATTTTGCCCCTCATGCAGACCGTCTGATCTGAAGTCTCCATGAACCCCAAAAATTCTTTATAGAATCTGCTGGTTATTCTTGCAACTGTTGATGTGAAAGTGCATACATCTTCAGCCAAAAGAAGGACTGCACATATTTGATCTACATGGGTGGCATGCCATGAAAAACCTTTTTGTCCAAAAACAACATGAGGGCAAGGCTACAGTTTGCCCGTTTTAGTTTATTTTTTTGCATCAGACAAGTATAAAAATGCAATGTCCATAAAAGTGAAAAAAGAAGTGCTATTAAAAAAATACATATTTCTATAAAAGTATACAGTCATTGACAAAAGTCTTGTTGCACATGTGGGCATTCATGTATAAAAGCCGATATCTCACCAACCTATTAACCCATTAACTGATTTTAATCAACTATGACCTAAAATAACCCTCTGATGGTAGTGAATAATATGTGCCAGCAGCAGTATTGGAAAGAAATTTCTTCTAATCTATACAGCTTCTTAAATATAAACATTCCCGTTTTTACCTGGAAAAAAGTCTTGTCGCAAACTTAATTTCACCTTCAAGACAATATTTATCACAGAAAAATAATCAAATGGCTTTGTTTATAACTAAATATACAATTGTAGCAAATATAACATCATACTGAACATAGAAGCATCACTCAAGGTCAGTGGTGCCTCTGCAAACATGGCCATGATCGTACCAAACGATGTCCAGGTGTTTGTCAGGATGAATAATGATCATATTTAAAGAATCAGACACCTTCAAGATGTTCAAATTACTACTAATAAAAATTTGTAAGTGCTACTAAAAATTCTTGAGGCCCAAGACACTTGTAATCAATTTTTAATACACAAGTAAGCTATTTTAGAGGGCAGCTCGAACATCGAATGGTCAGAAAACAGTCTGTTATCAACCCTATGGTGAGAAATCTAAGCCACCTGTAGGTTTGAAGCACAATGGGAAGCAAGAATCTGTTGATATTTGCATCTAGTAATATTACCAACCATTTTACATAGCTTTGTGATACCGCTGTACTGGAGGTGACTTTAAACCATGATGTTTCACTTTCATACATGACTGGTTCTTCGGTGAACTCTGGTTCCAGCAATTTTCTAGATGGTCAGTAATCACACTGGTGGCATAGAAATATGACACTGAATTAATAATTCATCTCAAATATCTTTTTTTACTCTACATATTTCTGCTAATAACAGTTTCCATGTGTTAGGACCTTGGTAAGCACGTCATGGTGTTCTAGCTGTGTCTTGTACAGGACCTGTATGGTGTATGGTGTATGGTGATCATTGCCAGAAATATGATGTAGAGTTGATGCTGAAGCAGATATTGCTATCTATGAGTCCTAATGGAGCCTTTAAGGGAGTCATCAGGGGGCTAACTTCAACTTTGTGCAGCCAGTTGTTTTGTGGATAGTTTTCCCTGCATGATTGAGCTTACCTAAGTGTACCAAGGGTGTCTGAAATTTCTTACCACTGCTTATAAATTATTTTTATTTGCTTTTAGCAGATCTTTAAGGTTTCTACAGTTTTTGCAAAAAGATTTTATAAATTGCCTGAAAGCTGCTTTAATACCTGTATTTTATGTATATTTAGTTAATTCTTTTCATTATTTTTTAAAACAACATTGATATTCCTCAAAACAGTTTTTCTGCAATTAACCAAAAGTGAACATAAGTAAATATTGGCACAGTATGAGTACAGCAAAAATAACATTATGTCATAAAACATTACTACATTTATGTCATAAAACATTACTACAGGCATATAGCAATCTTTCTTTAGATATCATTTCAGATTCAGCACTGAGTTGGTAACAAATATAATGGTCCAAATATTTAACCTCATTCACACGATCAAGACTCACGTCACCAAGCCATATCATGTTATTGTTAAGGAGGTGGTCATTACCAAAAACCATGAGCTTTGATTTACCAGTGAATATAGGCGAAGACCAAGTCTTTTGGAATAATGTGCTTTGGGCAGTTGAATCAAAGCTGACTTCTTCTGCAATAATAGCTTCGGAGGCTAATTTTCTACACAAAATAATATTACACTCACTCACTCATTCACTCATTTGTTGAAATGCCTAATCAAATTAGGGCTGAAGGGAGACTGGAGCCTATCTCAGCCTACACCCTGAACAGCTATACTGATAATAATTTTTTTGAATGAATGATTGAAAAAGCAAATTTTCCCTGTGGTTTGGTTCAAGTTTTATAATTTTCTGAATCAGTTAACTTATCTGCAAGGGCAGAGTACATCCTGGACAGCTTGCCAGGCCATCGCAGGACAGAAACACACTGACAGCAATGCAGCCTACTCTTTACTAAAGTCAGCAATGGGGCTTTTACATGCCTCTCACCACAGACAGTGAGAGACATGTCCAGCCTTTGATAACCCAGTTAGCTGCACTTGAGGTGACAGTGGGGCTTGAAACCCCGACCTTCAGATCAGTAATTCAGCACCTTTGAACCCCAGAAATATGTTGAAAAAAAATTATAATACTTTAATACTTATTATTTCACATGATTAAAAAATTGTTTTTTTTTTTTTAGATTTCTTGCCCTTTGCTTGAAAAGTAAAAAGTTTACATGTTTTGAAGCATAATCTTTATTTCTTTATACACACAATTCTGTTATTTCTGCCCTTATACAGCAGGGGTCAGTTATGAAAGTGAAGCAGACATGAAGTTGACGCATGCACATAATAATAGTACAGTCCAATAATAGGCAAGCAATCATCATTAAATAAAAATAAAATGTGTAAAAAACCCATAAAATGTAATGCATTTAGATTTTACTAAATGTTTATAATAGCCATTTTTTAAAGAAGATCATCACAGTAAATACATCAGTATGTTACATTCCTATACATGGATACAGGACTCATCTGACCAGTGTTCATACGTTAGCAGATCTCTCACCACTGTTTGAAGTGAGGCCCAAAGAGTGATAAGACAGGATGCTACTTCCCTATCTGACTGGAAACAGCTTTCAGATCAATGTGTACGAGGGGAAGAAGTGATTGCTATTCCAGATTTTGCCAGGATACACAAGCATTCAATATTCATTTTGGTACGTGGCACATGCTATGCTAGGTAGAGAATGGAGGTTCATTTGCTGATGAAGATAATGTTGACAGTTATGATAATGATGAGATGTTGATGGTGGTGATGAGGGTTTTTAGCCCGTTGGCCTGTTGTTGATCAGTGTAACAGGTTGAAGTCTGGCCTTCATCTCCCGCCTGATTTGACACCAGCTGCATGGGCCGCAGCAGAAAGCGTACACGCAGTCGTTGCAGATGGTATCCTGAGAAGAGATACAAATTTCCAATAGCTCAGTGAAGGTTTGTGTACTGATTATTATTATTATATTATATTAAAATTATATTATAAAAATAATATTATTAACTTAATAAAAGTAATTAAAAAGAAGAAACCAAGTGACAACATTTAAAACGATGAATTTAGTGCTGAATAACTGGAGCCTTATAAAAAAAATATATATATATTTTTTTACCTTGATTCCATAGCGCCTCCGAGTTGACACCCTCATGGACAGTATGGCTGGTGGGATGAGGCCGAACATATCCAGCAGAGGGAGGCAGAGACATTCACCATGGTCTCGAGCTGTGATGCAGGCAAAGCAAGGGAAACAGCACACCGAGAACCAACCTGGAGACACACACACACACACACACACACACTTCATTAATGCCTTAATGTATATATTATAATTGTAAGTGATAAGTTGAATGTCTTTAAAGTTTAGTGCCAGTCCTTCCATGTTTAGAGATTTAGAGCTTCCTACGGCAGGATTAGTATTAAAATAATCTGAAATGGAATTTCAAGCAAGAATAACTTAAAAACTTACATTCGTTGATGCTATCACACTCGCAGATGTTAGTGGACCACTGGTCTGAGGTAGCTGGCACTGCAACTGGCTTTGGCTGCTGGATCACCATCTTGGTAGCCATACTGACAGAAGAAACACCAAAAAGACCTAACAAAGGAGATTGTAAAACACATCAAGAATATATCAACCTAAATTGCTCTAGTAATGCACTACATATTTAATTATTATTATTATTATTATTATTATTATTATTATTATCATCATCAGTAGTTGTAGTAGTAAAAATACAGATTCTGAAATAGTAAAAATAATATAGAAAACCCATTATGTTACCCTGAAATTAATTCTAAGCAATTATTGAAGAATTAATAAATCACAGAAATGTATTGTATATTACTCTAACACATGCCTCTAACTGCCCAGGTGTATAGCCTTCTGCTGTCTGTCTGACTTACCTTCAAGATGAATCTCACGAGAGGACTGAATGGTGATTGTTGACCTGGGCACTTTATTTAGACAGAAAGGGCGGTGCTGGCCAGGAATGCTGGCCAGGAATGCAATATTCTTTTTCTCACAAACAGGTCAGAACACTGTATGAACCCAGTCACAACTAGACATGTGCACATAAATGCACACACACATCAGGATGCTTATCTCAAGAAAAGATACTGTGTGACTGGTTCAGATAGAGAACTGAACATTAGTGATGCACGTTCAAAAAAAAAAAAATCCAGATTATTAGATTAAGATTAAGGTCACAATGTTCTTAATCCGAAACTGTAGCACGTTTGCAAGGTTCTCTACTTTTTCAGTAGAGTGTCAGTAGACTTCTGTACTAGTGGTTTGGTTTCAAAGTAATGACGACGACAAAGAACACAAAAATCCCCTAATCTTATTCTTTAGAAATTATATATTTTGAAGAAGTTTGATATGGATTTCTATAGAAATTCTGTAAACATGTGGTGCAGGAAAAGCCCTGTAGATTTTCTATAAGACATTCTATAGAAAATGTCTGATTCACTCAGTCATGTTTTATTTGCCAACATGTTTAATCCTATTAGGGAAAAAGGGGAGGCTGGAGCCTGGGTGAAGGTGGGGTACATCTTGAACAGCATCATTTGGAGCAATTAATTAGCCTAAAGTGGCACAATGGCACAGTGGTTAGCACATCTGCCTCATAACAAGAAGGTCCCGGGTTCGATTACTGGTCGAGGGCGTTTCTGTGTGCAGTTTGCATGTTCTTCCTGTGCTTGTGTGGGTTTCCTCCGGGTACTCCAGTTTCCTCCTACAGTCCAAAAACATGCTCAGTAGGCTAATTGGCTGTTCCTAGGTGTAAGTGGAGTGTGTGTGTGTTAGCGCTGCGATGGCCTGATGAGCTGTCCAGGGTGTACCTCGCACAGAGTTGGCTGAGATGAGCATCAGCTTCCCCGTGACCCTAATTAGGATTAAGCGGCTTAGAAAATGAACGAATTAATGACTGAATAATTAGCCTGATGTGCTTGTATTTGGACTGTCAGAGGAAACCAGAGTAGCTGAAGGAAACCTTGAGAAGCACAGGGAGAACATGCAAACTCCATACAGAAAGATTCTCGCCTTGAACTTGAACCTGGGACCAACTTGTTGTTAGCCGGACGTGCTAATCATTACGCCACCATGATGCCTTCTGTACAGTTTCCTTTAGAAACAAGTAATTCATAGAACCCTCATACGGATTTATCTAGAAATACTGGGAACAAGTAGCATGGGAAAGATTCTGTAGGAAATTCTATAGAAAATGTCTTAATATGTATTTAACATGAAAATTTATACTGTGCAATTTTTGCAGCTTGGTTTTCTATAGGACTGTGTTCTATGTTATATTGGCGGTGGTGTTGGTGGTTCAGTGATTAAGGCTTTGGGTTGCTTGTCACAAGGTTGCTGGTTTAAGCCAAAGCATCACCAAGCTGCCAGTACAACCAAGCTGTATGAATGAGATAAAAAAATGTTAGTTGCTGAGTGTCTACCAAATGCCATAAAGGTAAATTGATAGAAACCTTTTTTATATTTTCAAAAGTTTGTACAGAACCCTTTATAAAGAATTTATATAGAACATTTGATAGAACAGTTTTGTATAACAGCTTAAAATTTCTATAACTAAATTCTGTAGAAATTCTATAGAATTAAAAAAGAACATTTTTTGTAGGGCGAAGTCAGCTGGCATTGACTCCAGTTTCTCCAGCAATCTCGACAGAATTAGATCATGGATAAATGGATGGATGGAAGGCATTAATCTCAGGAATCATACTGTAAAACCTTTAAAAAAAAATCACAATCATCAAGCAGAAGAGAACCACATTGATTACATACTTGTAAGAAATACCTGTAAGAAAAGTACAACATGATCTGAGTGTAGAGCTTTTAGAAAACATAGCAATGTCTTTGTTATTTAGTACATTCCTGTGGATATGGAGTCAGGCGAATGCTTGACTGATGGCTAAGATGGTAGTTTATTTTAACAGGCTAGCATTTCCAGGCTTATTACATGTTTATTATACTGTTTAATTTTGTTCATTTTCATTTTATATCTGAGATCATTTGCCTTCATATTTTTTGCAAATAAAAGGGTTTAAAGTTATTTACTAACATGTATAAACCAGCTACATACTATATAAGATATGTGACTTAAATCCTTAATATTTGAGTGTATATTGCACCATCTCATTATTGCCATTTTTGCAATATCACAAAGTACATTGTGAAAAGTCATTATGTCTGGGTGGCTGTAACCTTGGCATGATGATTGAAAGCACACAGGTTAGAACTGCATGTTACCATTATGAGAACATCATGCTCAGATAGCCTTCTCTGCCCCCGAAAAACCTTTTAGAAAAAATGTTGTGGTTCTGGCCAAAGAGATCCAGAAAGAAACTTTTTTCAGTTGATTGTGAGCACTTGGGGACTAATGTTAAATAAATATGAAAGCTGATAGGTTCAGTATTACACAAGACTTTTCCAAGCACTGTGCCTAAAATCACTGATACAACTATACTCCCGTTCCAGTTAGCATTTACAAGAACAACCACAACCTGGCCTCAGGACTGGCTCGGCATGAAATGAAGGACTGCTGGTATTTTTGTTTTAGAGGTTTTATGTTGTGTACTGTTCTTATATAGTAAAAATGACAACATTTATACTATACATATGTTTGGGTCTTTTGAGCATTTACACTGCTGGCCAAAAGTTTTAGTTCACTCAGATTATTTCAGTTTTTTATTGAAATGTATGCAGTTCAGTGTCTCTGTGTACTCTAAAATTACATTTGCAACATTTCTAAGACACTCTTATCCAGAGTGACATCCATTTATCATTTTTATAAACTGAGCATCTGAGGGTTAAGGTGGTACTGGGGCTTAAACCCCTGACCATCAGATCAGTAACCCAGAGCCTTAACCACTGAGCCACCACTGCCCGAGTTTTAAAGCATAGAGAGAAAAAAAGTCATGAAACTGTTTTGTTTAACACAGTTGAATGTACATTTTTTGACTCATCAAAGTAGCCCCCTCTTTCAGATATTACAGCTAAACACAGCCGTGGTGTTCTTTTGACCATGAAAATCAAATACTGTTCTGAAAGTTCTTCCCAACACCATTGCAGAAGTTCCTACAAATGTGTTGTTGCACTTGTTGGTTGCTTTGCCTTCAGCCTCCTTCCCACTTCATCTCAAACCAACTTGATGGCATTTAAGTCTGAAGACTGTGCTGTCATTCCATGATTTGAAGCCTCCCGTCTTGTTCTTTTTTTTTCTAAGTAGTCACTGGACTTGAAGTGATTATTATGGTTTTTTTTAGATAAAAATAAAATAGCAATAAATTGGGTTGCCCTGCAATGGCCTGGCAAGCTGTCCAGGGTGTACTCTGCCCTCGACCAGAGTCGGCTGAGATGGGCACCAGCCTCCCTGTGACCCTAATTAGGAACAAGCGGCTCAGAAAATGAATGAATGAATGAATAAATTGGGTGTTCTTAAACTTTTGACCAGTGTAAAGATTCAGGTTTGATTTTTATATTGTGAAATAGGGGCAGTCAAGACGAGGAATAGTTTCAATATTTTATTAATATTTTTGTACATATTTTCCTTCAAATTCAAAATAAAGAAAAACATTATTTTTGGGTTTAAGAATAAGCATAACAAACAGAATTGGTAATTAAGTAAATATTATACAGGCAAGAATGAATATAGAAATACTAATATATTAGGTGCTGGTGGTGGGGATTTAGTAGTTAAGGTGATGGGTTACTGATCCGAAGGTCAGCGGTTCAATCCCCACTTTCACCACTGTTGGGCCCTTGAGCAAGGCCCTTAATCCTCAGTTGTATAAAAGTGATAATTATAAGTCACTCTGAATAAGAGCGTCTGCCAAATGCTGTAAATATAATATCTCATAATTTACAATATAAACACTAAACATTTTACAGAATACATTTTATAATAAAAATCATATGTCTTCATTCATGCATTTTGACTGATACATATCAGACCTGAGTGCCAGACAGAGTATAAACAAAGGATGCACACTATGTTGTGACTTGGATGATTCTGAAGGCATTAAAATTCATCTGACGTGGAGCATGCTGATGAAGCTTATGATGATGAAGAAGGTGATGATGATAATGTTATTTCTTTATGCGGAAGCTTGTGACAGGACAGCCATGAGCCTTCATCTCACGTCTTATCTGGCACCAGGAGCATGGACCACAGCACCAGGCATACACACAGTCATTACATATGGTGCCCTGTTGACAAAGCAAATGCAGGGAGATGAGAAAACGTAAACGTCAAACTTAAAAACTGAAAGTCAAAGTGTAACTTTGACTGATATACTTCATTACTTTAATATTTCAAATGACTTTTCATCAAACTATAATTTTATGTATAATAAATACAAATATAAATATATTGACACACATAACTTCAAATCACACACACATTATTATAACATGAACATTTTTTGAAGTATATTATACAGAAATAATACATCCTAAAGTATCCTCAAAGCATAACTGACTGCCGAATGTCCAAAAAATCTTTACATCGATGCCATAGGCGACTCTGGTAGACACTCGCATTGCCATGGTAATGGGTGGGATCAGTCCCCAGCACTCTAACAGGGGTAGACACAAGCATTCACCATGGTCTTTGGACGTGATGCAGTTGAAGCAGGGGTAACACCAGAATGCCATGCAACCTGCATAGATATAAATCACATAGCTCACTCTTTAACTGATACTTCTGTGCAACTTCCCTCACAAGTTAATTCTATGCACTGGATTAAAGCATTGATGGTAAATTGGGTAAATTATTAATTCATTAATTATAATAAATAAACTTAAGGCATATTATTTAATACTTATTTATTCAGTAACTTGACTGAACTGTATATAAATGGAAGAGAGCAGAATGATTACTATTAGTAATTAGTGTGAGGAGTGTAACCTAACTATGAGTAAGAGAAATAAATGAATGAATGAATAAATAAATAAATAAATAAACAAACAAATAAACGAAAAGGTGCAAATGTTTCACTCACAGTCACAGAGGCTGTCACACTGGCAGAGGGTGGTGGACCAATCATTCTTATCTAGGGAGGTTATAGATGACCTAGGCTGCTCATTTATAATCTTGGTGTCCATGGTTGAATTGTCTAAAATACAAAAATATGATTAAAACTATGATAATCCTGAGAAAATACTGATTTAACTGTTACCTGTAAAGGTTTGATTTTTTATTTGCTGAGGTTTATAAATAATCAGGAATTTTTAATTTTAAACTATTTCAAGCAATTTGTAGCAAAGTCAAATAAGAAATTACATCAACTAATTCATAGCACTATTAGAAAATGTCTTTACGGTGTCCTACCTTTAACGATGTGTCAAGGTGGAGGAGACAGGTCAGGTAGGCAAAGATAAAAGTAAATGTCTGAAGTTTTGACGAAGAAAAGTGCAGCTTTATATGATACGTGCACATGTACCCATGCACAAAGTTGCATGCGTAAGTTGCATACGTTTAACGTCACCAATTAGAAAACATTCTCACTAGATAATCATCAAACTGTGTCTCTTTTGTACCAAAGCAGGTTGGATCAGTACATACCCTTACACTTTTATCAGCAGATGTGGAGAAGTGTACATATTTCTCTGACATACTAGTTAATTATACATAAAAAATGCAGACCAACATAAAATATATGTACAAGTAGTCTGAGGGAGTTTTTCTTGCCACCGTCGCCACAGGCTTGCTCATTATGTATAGGGTTTCTAGTGAAATGTTTCAAATCATAAGTTTCAATTTTTTTGCCAAATTTGTTTTGCAATGTAAAGCTGTGTTGCAGCATAGATGTTAGCATGTCTGCTTCACAGCAAGACGGTCCCTGGTTTGATTCCTGGGCTCAGGCATTTCTGTGTGGAGTTTGCTTTGTCTCCCCATGCTTGTGAGGGTTTCCTCTGGGTACTTCGGGTATTCCTACCACAGTTTAAAGACATGCACATTATGATAACTGGCTGTTTCTAACTGACCCAAGATGTGGATATGAGTGTGTGCTGCCTTGCGTTGGTTTGGCAAGCTGTTCGCCAGAGTTGGCTGAGATAGCTTCCCTGCGACCCTAGGATTAAGTGGTTCAGCAAATGAGTGAGTGAGCTGCTTTGCGTCAGTCGATTGTAAAAAGTGCTATACAAACAAACTGAATTGAATCGAATTGAATAAATATACATATGACGCTCATATGACTTTATCTTGTAAATGTCTGTCTTAACCTGTAAGGTGTAACTACATCCAAGCCTGTGTACTCTATAAACAAATCATACTCAAGTACTCCAAGCCAATCATCATCATTGTAATGTTCTAAAAAAATTAAAAAAATAAATAATAATAATAATAAAATCCTCCACTTTGATAACTTTTAATTCCACCCTGATACTCATATTGATTTTATCTACCTTACATTGATGGACATTTATATATTGTGCACACACACCCAGAGAAAGCAATTATCTATGCAACCCTTTTCCAACCCTAAAACAGTGATTTCAATAGCACAAGTAGTTCCTCTACCACTTTCACCAGATTGGCATTAAAACTTCAAGCACAGGAAAACAAGCTAAGGTTCAACATTAGAATGCAAACACCTCCCTCTAGTGTATAGATCAGGTAACAATTCCACCCTGATACTCATACTGATTTTACCTACCATACATTGATGGACATTTATATACTGTGCTGTTTTATTTAGTTTTGCATTTTTTTTGTCGACCTGTCCAGAGGCAATTAGCTGCTATCAAACTCTGGAGTAATTACTTTTAGGCTAAGTGTGAATTATTGATTGTGAACCTGAATGATTATGTGGGGTTCGGTGCAGGCGTGCAAACTATACACAGAAATGCCCAAGCCCTGGACTCAAACCCAGGACCTTCTTGCTGTGAGGCAAACATGCTAACCATGACACTGTGCTGCCATGATTATGGGGATTTGTGCAATAATTAACACCATTAGGGTGGAGGAAGAGGAGGGGCCGCCCACCACCACACATTTATCCTGCTGGTCCAGGATTCAAACCCACTTCTCTCACCATTAGGCCAGCAGTTCTCTCTGTGCTTGTGTGGTTTTCACAGAAATCACAAGAATGGATGTTATTTAAGAAGTCAATCTACTTGACAAGTAAAGACATGAAACACTTTGGGTTTATATTATCTGCGATTAAATACAAGTCAGATTCAAAAATCCACCTTTCATCATCATCATTATCATTATCATCATCTTCCACTTGATCCGAGGTCGGGTCGTAGGGGCAGCTGGCTAAGCAGTGAGGTCCAGACGTTTCTCTCCCCAGCCACTTCCTCTAGCTCTTCCGGGGGGACACCGAGGCGTTCCCAGGCCAGCCGAGAGACGTAGTACCTCCAGCGTGTTCTGGGTCGACCCCGAAGTCTCTTCGGGTTGGACCTGCCTGAAACACCACACCAGGAAGGTGATCAGGAGGCATTCTAATCAGATGCCCGAGCCACTTCAACTGGCTCCTCTCAACGCCGAGGAGCAGTGGTTCTACTCCAAGCTCCTCATGGATTCCTGAGCTTCTCACCCTTAATTAATTAAGGCAGAGCCCCACCACCCTGAAAAGGAAGCTCATTTCAGCCACGTGTATCCGCCATCTTGTTCTTTCGGTCACTACCCAAAGCCTGTGACCATAGGTGAGGGCTGCAAAGTAGATCGACTGGTAAATTGAGAGTTTTGCCTTTCGGCTCAGCTCCCTCTTCACCACGACGGACCGGTACAAGCTCCGGTTTACAGCAGAGGCTGCACCGATCTGCCTGTTGATCTCCGGTTCCATCCTTTCCTCACTCGTGAACCCCGAGATACTTAAACTCTTCCACATGGGCCAGGACCTCGTTCCAGACCTGGAGGGTGCATTCCAACCATTTCCGGCTGAGAACCATGGCCTTGGACTTGGAGGTGCCGATTCTCATCCAGGCCGTTTCGCACTCAGCTGTGAATCGCTCCAATGAGAGCTGGAGGTCCCGGCTTGATAAGGCCAAAAGGACAACGTCATCCGCAAAAAGCAGAGATGAGATCCTATGGCCACCAAACCAGAACCCCTCAATGCCTCGGCTGCACCTAGAAATTCTGCCCATAAAAGTTATGAACAAAACTGGTGACAAAGGACAGCCTTGCCTGACACCAACCCCCACCGGGAATGAATTCGACCTGTTGTTAGCAATGCGGACCATTTTCTGGCTCTGGTGGTACAGAAACCTAATGGCTCGTAGCAACGGATCCAGTAACCCGTACTCCCGGAGCGCACCCCACAAGATTGCCTGAGGGACACAGTCGAAAGCCTTCTCTAAATCCACAAAGCACATGTGGACAGATTGGCCAAATTCCCATGCACCCTCTAGGATCCTGTAGAGTGTGTAGAGCTGGTCGAGAGTCAATGTTTCAATTTATTTATATTATATTATTATTCATTTAACATTTTCTTTTGACTTGTAGGAAATGCGATGGCATCTTAGGGGACAAAATGAAAGGTTTAAAATAAAAGATAATTTGCATTAATTCATTAATTTTCACATATGCATATAGGCACAGAATAATCCTGAATAATGTTCTACATACAAATTCAATGTTTAGCGGAGATAACTGAGCTGTCCTGTCTGGCAAATCAGTTAAATCATCCGACTCAAACTTTTAAATGAATAATTGAATAAGGTCAGCTATTTTGCAAATAATTTTATATGTGATGACTAAAAATGCATGCTAATCTTTTTGGTCATGCTTATAGTGTACACTCAATAAAGTCACATTTGTGTTCCCCAATCCATTTTATTCTGACAACACATAATATGAGATATGACAAAGATTATTTTATTTACAGACAATAACATTATTACACATGATCACAGATTTAAAAAAAGCTATAACACTAACCCTAACTCTAATGAGAACACAATTTAATTCCATACAGGAAGCTTTTTATTTAAACCTATATGCATACATGATCATTTCTACTGTGCTTTTGAAGATTGTAGCCAAACATCAACACGAAAATATCAATAGCATGCTATAAATAATGACTGTATGTGCTGTACTGTATTTGTTATTTACTGGACCACTCATCACAAACGAGAAAATTTGTTTTTGGTTGAGGATTCATATGTCAGGAAAACAACAATCCAAAACCTACATCTAAATTGTGTTGAGATTATTTGTACAAGAAATAGCAATCTGGAACAGTGGAAATAATGAAGCTGACTGGCCAAGATTCCAGACTTGAATCCATCTGAAGAAATATCAGGTCGAAATGACTTACCAAATTGATCATTTAAAGGTTTCCTCCAATTACAGTCTTTGGGAACAAGTACAAATATCTTGGAACACATTGCTAGAGAAACTGTGGAACATTGGCAGCCCCATACACAGCAAGATGCAATGTACTGTGTGTCCAGACACCTTTCTATCACAGTAAGCATTAACTGATTCAGCAATTTGTGCTACAGTAGCCCAGACCTACAAGCCTTCACCCTCCACATGTATCAGTGAGCCTTGGGTACTCATGACACTCTTGCCAGTTCTCTGATTGCCAGTCAGTAAAACTTAAGGACAAACAGTGAACTGGCAAGAGTGTCATGGGTTTACAAAGGTCACCAATGCAAGTGAGGAGTGAAGGCTTGTATGTTAATGTTATTACACCACATTGGCATTAAAACTTTAAGCACAGGAGTTCAAGCTAAGGTTCAACATTAGAATGCAAACACCTCCCTCTAGTGTATAGATCAGGTAAAAACAGCATAAATTGAGAAGGAGTACAATTCAGAATATATAGGGGTCTTATCACACTGTAAATGTGAGTCTTTATTTTGCATAAGAATTAATAAACGTGACTGATCCTTCACGCATTTTTATCTCTCGTGACATCTGGCACCAAACACAGGGATAGCAGAAGAATGTATAGAGGCAGTCATTGCATATAGATCCCTGTGGGAGAAAGAGATTCAGACAGACAGTGAGTTAAGAGTGAGACACACAAATAACATACAAATATCTCAGTGATTCTTTTTTTAATTTATTTTTTATTTTTTATTTTTTTACATTTTATGAACTCTTGACTTATATCTTTCACTTGGCTGTTATAACAGCTGGAAAAATATTTTTGTGTGTGGAAAAGTGTAAGTGCTTCGAAGGGGATAATCATTTTCTATACTGCACATTTATATGGCAGTGATGACAATAAAGCTCTACTTGACTTGATATGACTAGTCCCACCCCTTCCCATGGATAAAGAGGATTCCTTCTAGGATCCCAGCTGGAGTATTTAAAAACAAAAAATGGTAGCATTCTGTTGTTGTTCCCCAAATCCACATGATATGAAAAACCCGCCATGATATGAAAATATTTGCAAAGTTTGATACAATGTGTTTTAATCTAACCACAATCCTATGTCCCTGAAATTTGATAGATGCTCATGGGACCTTTGTTTGGACCTGAGTTCTGTGGTTAGCTTCACTAACAGCATTTACTTGAATGACTCCTGGCCTCCAGTAGGAGGCAATAAACCATCACTTTAACCCTCCTTAACTTTGTTCTCACCTCAATGCCATAGCGCTGACGCAATGTTGCCCTCATGGCAAGGGTTATTGGGGGAATTAAGCCAAAATAATCAAGTAGTGGTAAGCACAAACACTCGCCATGCTTCTTTGCTGTCCTGCAGGCGAAGCAGGGGAAACACCAGTAGGCGAAACAACCTGTGAACACAAAGAGGGTCAAAGAGTTTGAGCTGTATAGAGGTTTATCAGAATTCTTTATTGATCCCGAAGGAAATTGTGTGCACACAGTTGCTCCATTCCAAGTAAATAAAAAATAAGGATAAAAGTCTCAATAAGAAAAATTACAAATTTCTTTATATATACAAATCCATATATATATATATATATATATATATATATATATATATATATATATGCATGTGTAAGTCTAAAATTAGAAGTCAGTAATATCTATATAAACAGATACAGAATGAATCCTGTCAGTGAGTATTATGTACAGTATTATCAATATGACAAACAGTAGAATGTAAATGTTGTGCAAAATGCAAATGTATAACAGTGGATGTTGTTGTAATTGGTTAGTGTTGTAGACACTGTATAAAAAACACTGGATTGCTGGATAAAAAAAAATAAAATTCCCAGTTTCTCACCAGAACTTTTTGAAAACCTAAATGCAGCACAATTTTTTTTCTTTTTTTTAATAAAGAAAGGAGGTGACTGTTTGTCATCAGTGCCCGCATCCTGAAATTGGCATAGCATCATTGTTTTTTTTAAAGCCACGATCAAGCCTCTGAACAAGCCTTAGACAAGGTAAAAGTGACACAGAACACGGTTCTATGTTAGATGTTGTGATTGTGATTCTGAGATTGGTTTATTGGTTGGGTTTTGGAACTGCAAGGCTGCTGTTCTATAGACAGTTGATCAGAGTTCTAGAGTTTAATACATGTTAAATGTACAGGTACATGTAAAAGACTGGTCATCTAGAGTGCATTGTATAGCTTCAGTCACTTTACATACATTTAGCTTTAAAAGCTTTTGGGCTTCAACAGTCACCTTATTTCTATATTAATCCCCCCCCAAAGGGGGAAAAAAAAACAAAACAAAACAAAACAAAACAAAACAACCCCCCCCCCCAAACAAACAAACAAACAAACAAAAAAGTGTGGCTGAATTTGTTTTCAAAAAGTTCTGATGAGAATTTTTTTTTATATGGACTATACTATATAGCTATATAGACTCCTAATTTTTGGATCTATACCTAGGTTTTTGGGATTAATTAATTAGGTGGACATATTTTTAGATTCCTAGTTCCCATGCGTACTGCTGAAACAAAGATGGAGTCGAAGATAACTGCTACAATTGCTATAAACCATGGTTCACAAATTATCATTTGGAACAAAATCAAGATTTTTAGAGTTTACTAAAAGGACAGATACGGTTATAAACCTTCTGTGATGATATTTTAGTGCTAGTGCAGTGGAAGTTTAATGTTAAAAAGAAAAATTCATCCATACAACCAGTAGAAAATTAAATATTCTGATTTTAACCGGTGTTCGAGGTGTACCAAGTGAGGAAAAGAAAGTTAATGTAGCCAAAAACAAACAAACAAACAAACAAACAAACAAAAAAGCTTAAAAATTCAGCTAGGCAAGACAGTCCACTAGCTGTTATAACACAAGCTGAGCTGCTCAGCCTGCTAGATTGTCCTACTATTTTCACACCTTTTTCTTAAAAATGATCAGTATCGGTATTGTAACTGTAAAGTTTCCTTTGGACTAGTTTGAGAAACTCAGAATGTGTTTAGGCAGCTGGTAGCTGACCTGACTAAGCTGGAAAAGCAGGAAATTACTGAGTTAGCATTTCACAAATCTGCTGGTCTACTTGTTTTAGCAAATCGATTTTTAAAACAGTGCTGAAAGTTGTTGTTGCTTTCACTGAATGTGATTCATGCCTTACACATATAATGTGAAAGTCTATCAGGTAATAAAAGGACAGTGAGGGAGATGGTTTCTTTACTAACTGAGTTTTCTGCTTTAATGGAGCTCAAGAATACAGGTAGACCTATTTTACAAATTGTTTAGGAACACTGGAACTGGTATGGACTGGTTTGGGCTGACTTCAAAACGGCTCTGTCGGCACTGTTGTTTCTTTAAGCTTGCTCTGCTTCACTGATTCAAAGAATGTTTCACCTGCACAAATGTTTTTCACCCTGAGCTCATTCTGTCTATCTACTTGCAGAATTTCCGTGACACTAAACATACTTACTTCAAACTACGTCTTGTTGCTACACACAACATAGACATATTTATGTGGTTTATGACACAGCAGAAATACCTAGGATTCATGAACATAATAATAGCATCATCTGTCTTAAAGCTGAAAACTTGTTCCCTGGACATGTTCTGTAAGTTGTGTGTTCACATTCATTCATTCATTCATTTTCTAAATGACTTAATTCTAATTAGGGTCACGGGGAGGCTGGTGCCCATCTCAGCTGACTCTGGGCAATGGCAAGGTACACCCTGGACAGCTCATCAGGCCATTGCAGGGCTAACACAAATACAACCATTCACACTCACTCTCACAACTAGAGGCGATATGGAACAGACAATTAGCCTACTGTGCATGTTTTTGGACTGTTGGAGGAAACCGGAAAAGCCGGAGGAAACCCACGCAAGCACGGGGAGAACATGCAGACTCCACAGAGAAACACCTCGAGCCCGGGAATTGATCCTGGGACCGTCATGCTTTGAGGCGAACATGCTAACCACTGCACCACCATGTCGCTTGGTGTGTTCACATTCTGTTCCATTTAACTTCATTCATTCCTTCATTTTCTAAGCTGCTGAATCCTAATTAGGGTCGCGGGGAGGCTGGTGCCCATCTCAGCCAACTCTAGGCGACGGAGGGTCACAACCTGAACAGCCAATTAGCCTACTGTAAATGTTTTTGGACTGTTGGAGGAAACCGGAGTGCCCAGAGGAAACCCATGCAAGCACGAGGGGAACATGCAAACTCCACACAGAAATGCCCCGAGTCCAGGAATTGAACCTTTTTGCTGTGAGGATATATATATATATATATATATGAACTGTTTAATTCTTATTAGGGTCATGGGAAGCCTGGTGCCCATCTCAGCCAACTCTGGGCAACACCATGGATAGCTCACCAGGCCATCGCAG